>CAXAMN010016670.1:11156-38590 GCA_963970005.1 Durusdinium trenchii | reverse complement strand
CTTACTAGTAGTAACAAGAAGCTACTAGTAACAAGTGCCTTACTAGTTGCTGAGGAACGGAGACAGCAAGGAGTTTGAAATGTGGTTGGATGCTGTGGAAAATCCAAATGTGCGAGATGACTTCGGGAGGACGCCACTGCGACTGAGTGACAAATCAGATGGTTCTTCTAAGAGTATTCTTGAAGCCTTGTGATGCTTTGTGATGCCTTGTGATGCCTGAGGCACATCGCTGCATTGATGGGTCATGTGGAGATTGCAAAAGCCTTGCTGGAGTTCAGAGACTGCAATCCAAATGCCATCGACGGCCATGGGAGAACACCACTTTGCGTGGCACTGTCTTCCTCCGAGGACGACAAGGACAAACTCATTTGCGCTGCCATGCGTAGAAATGCCAGGAGCTACTAGTAGCGTCCTTGCTCCTACTGCCCTTGTAGTAGTACGGCCAGGAGCCCCTAGCTTCTATGCTCCTAGTAGTACGGCCAGCCCCGTTCGTAGCACCTTTTTGCCGTTCACCAATGTTAGAGGCACAGCTAATGACCGTTTGAGGACTACACCAAAGAGGGCCGAGCTCAAATTGCTGAGCTCTTGCGAGAACAGCGAGCCACAGATGCGACAATCTACACCAAGCTATGCCCAACAGGTCCTGTTTGCCACCTGCTCAATTTTTGATCAGAAAACACTATATGGCACAACACTAAGCACAGTCTTACCTGCGCAGAGAGCACATTGTTTTTTTTGAGGATCGGAGATTTACCAAGTCCAAGAAGTGAAGGTTGCTCAAACGTGAATCGATCAGTCCTTCTAAGAAGGATCCGGCCAAAGGCCCGAATCGATTTCTTGCCCAAGGCAAACCGCAAAGCACGCACAGCTGCACGCTGTGAATGCGAAAGGCATGACGTTTGGGAGCCCACCTTTGTCGCACAGCGCACTCAGCACACAGCAAGGACGCTACTAGGAGCAAAGGGCATCGCTACTAGGGGCTCCTGGTGCCTTACTGCTAGGAACAAGGACGCTACTAGGAGCAAACGTCGTTTTGAAAGTTGTGCCTTTCAATGCACGTTGTTTTACCACTTCGGCCAGAAAACAGTGCCCCAAAGCGTCGCCAGGGGTTTGTGTCTAATGCCTAAAGCTTTGGTGGTTGTTCTGGTGAGCTTTTTAAGGAGCCGAAGATGAAGAAGTCCCTGGGCAATCCGCTGATCCCAGTGCCTCAAGAGGCAAACCGAAAACGTGTCGGAGAGGCAAAGTACTATGGGAATCATTTCACCTGTAGTAACAAGAAGCTACTAGGTCTTTGAAGCTAGTAACAAGAAGCCTCCTTGAGAATCGTTTCACGTGTAGTAACCAGGTTACCATAATGTTTTTCCCCAAACAGTTTACTGTTAGGGGTTCTCAATTCTTTCTTAAGATGTGTCCGCCCTTTGTGTCACTGCTGGTGTCCGCCCTTTTCCGCTGGCCATGTAGCATTTCTATTCATTTGTCTCCCAGGTTTGTCCCTGCTGGTGTTCGCCCTTTTCCTTTGGCCATGCTGCATTTCTATTCATTTGTCTCCCAGGTCTGTCGCTGCTGGTGTCCGCTGTCACTGGTGGTGTCCCAAATCTCCCTTTGTCTCCCTTCTTGTTGGTCATTGTGTCCACCTTGTCTTCCTTCTTGTCTCCCTTTGTCTCCGGTCTTGTCTCCCTTCTTGTGGGTCATCGTGTCCGCCTTGGGTCATCGTGTCCGCCTTGTCTCCCTTCTGTTTCCTTTTGTCTCCGGTCTTGTCTCCCTTCTTGTTGATGTCTCAAAAAGTGGACTTGGGAATGCTTCGTTGTTGTCCCTCTCCTTTGTTTGGGGTCTACGGTGGTGTAAGATTTTTACCAAACGTGTCGGAGAGGCGAAGCACTGCCGCTGTTTGGTGACGCCGCACTGCCTTAGGAGCCTTGCTCGTACTACGACGAGGGCAAGTCACAGAGTGCCTCGGTCGAGAATTGGAGATCGAGAGCACACAGAAGCCAAGTCATGGGTGGCAAAAAAGTGAGGCTCTCAGAAGAGGAACCCCACGGAAAAAGCAGAACACTTCAATAAGAGCATTCTATGAAAACCAGTCAGAGTTCCGCCCAAATCAGAACACACTTGCCGGGACCATTCTGCAGAATCAACTCACTTGTTCGGGCAGTTCGGGGGGTCGAAATCTGAAGACTCAGTGTGTGCGTGTGGGATCTCAAGATGCTTGCTTAAAAATTCAGAGAAAACCGGATCTAGAAAAGTATAACTATATTGCTATGAGTAGCAGCAATGCTTTTTTGTTTCTCTTTGGCTTTGCCAATTCCGTGGTTTCTCAGGTTCACGCCCCGGAAAGCCCTGCCTTCCTCCACCACCCTTTTGGCCGTACACAGGCAGACGACAAACAGCCACAGTTGTCAACTGTTGCGTTCAAAAGCATTGCAGTAGCAAGGACGCTACTAGGGGCTCCTGGCATCGCTACTAGGAGCATTCTTACTACTAGGAACAAGGTTGTATTTTTGCTTTTTAGTTGCGTTGTGTTTCTTCTCGGCACATGTCCGATAGATGCCAATGGCAAGAATGTGTCCTTGAAGTATATCCGATACAGTGAAGAATACTTTGGTGTCATTTGGTGCCTTTGCGTTCTCAGACCTTTGAAACATGTTCGCACCCGCCTGCTATGTTTGTTTCCCTTAAAATCTAGGAGCCAAATGAATAGTGCGAACGCTTCTTCAAGGAAGCTTATCTCCTTACTTCGGGCGCCTACTTAATGAAGGAAGGGTGAGGGCCACTCGGGCTACACACACAAAAAATAATTACATAGTCAATTCACTGATTTAAAGAACCAAATCAAGCAAAGAAGGAACACCAATGAAAAGAAACACTTGTTACTAGTAACAAGTGCCACGCTATTTGCAACAACATTTCTTCAGAGCGCTGAATTATCAAGAGCTGTGCATCATGTGCTTCATGATGTGCATCACTTTGTTCGCCGTGACTAGTAGTAACAATGTTTGCTAGTAGAAACAATAAGAAGCTATAGACTCTGTTTGGAAGGTTCTCCGAGTCCCATGTGTGAAATGGTTCTTTGTTTGGAACATGTTACTAATAGCTTTTTGTTACTATTAGTAAGGCACTTGTTGCTAGTAGTGATGCACTTGTTCCTAGTAGCGATGCCCTTGTTACTACTGTTTGGAACATGAAATGTAAACCCTGATGCTTGGTGCTTGAGGACGCTGCTTTTCAATGCGAGCTGTGTCGATAGAGCCATTGGTAGAGTCCATCCCAGAGTCCATTCGCTGTCGCTTTCTTGTGGCATCGATCTAGTAGCGATGCACTTGTTACTAGTAGCTTCTTGTTACTACTAGTAATGCACTTGTTACTAGTAGCTTCTTGTTTTTGCGTTGTTTTCCAAGATGGAAAGCATTTCATGAGACAAACACATGTGTCGCAGTCTATCGCCCTGGTTCCCTTCCAGCACACTCGCGCGAGCTTTGCTGCTAGATCATTTCCCATTGCACAGGCGCAGGCCTAGCATGTGAAACGCCTGCTCTTAGCCACAACCTTCCTGTTAGCGTGCGGGTAAAGAGCATGTGCTTTACCGTCAAAGAGATATATTCACAGCCAACATGAAACTGAAAACGAAGCTCGAAGCGACAGACATCGAAACACAATGACCGTGAAATGTCCTTAGCCCACCCCCTCTGTTTGCGTAGGTTTGCAATCAGGTTGTAATGGCACGCGGGAGCAGCTGTTGAGCTCCAGATTCCGGCAAATCATATTTGTAGGTGTAGATTGAGCCATGGGCTGGACAGATGATTGGGAGCCTGGTAGAGATATGGCTTATGAGCCACAAGCATTTGCCAAGAGGCATGTGAGAAGAGAGCCAGCAGCAACACCTATGACGACACAAGTGACAATGAAGGTGCCCCGGCACATGACGGGAAGCAACCCTTCTAAGGTGCAACCACACATGGTCCGGAGACTGTAGCATACCATATGTTCGACCGTTCTCCAGGTCAATTTTGAGTGAATTTTTGTGCCCAAGGCCTGCCGACAGCAATATCGTGGAAAAACACAAGCTTGGAACCATCAAGAAAGACACGTGCAAGAACATGTCCTAATTCTTTGTTGCTTTCCGTCATTGTGACCCTTTCAAAGCAGAGTCCAAGCCCACGTGATTGAGAAATGGCCACCAGTGGCCCAGGTCCATTGTCCGGACCATCGGCAACCTATGACGAAATGTTTGGGGGGACGCATCCCATTGCGAAAGCATTTAGCCCTAAGAAGGGAAACTTTACGGACTACCGCCGCAACAAGACCAACATCCATGAGGCCCAGGGCTTGCGGCCAAATCTTGCAGATGAACATGAAGTTGTCGTGTTGCAGTCATGTAGTGACAAAAAAACATATAAACAAAAACTATAATGGTGTTCGAGTCAAACAAACTAATAAGATTCTTGGTGGCCTTGGGGTCCGGAATTTTGTGATTGTTTTTGCTTTTGTTGGTTTATTTCTATTTTCTTGTTAATCACTGCAGTCATGGCAAATGTGCTAAGCAGAAATTGTCAGTGGTTGCAAAGGAGTGAATCATATAGCCATTGCAGATGTGCCAAGCATTATTTAAAACAAGACACACACACAAAACTTTCATTGGAAAGAGACTGTTTCACTTAAAACTTAAAAATAAAACAGAAAAGTAAAAAAACAATCCCAAAAGTCAAAGTCAAAAACAAGTCAAATCAGGAAGTTTCAGAAAGTCAAAAAACAAGTCAATTTGCCCAGATCCAAACTTTTTTTTCTCCGACTTTTTTTGATGTGTTTTTACTTTTTTTTCGACATTTTTTTTGACTTGTTCGATTGGTTGACTTTTTTTGACTTTTTTTTTACTTTTTCGAGCTGTGGTCTATGGTTGACTTTTTGTTGACTGTTTTTTGACTTTTCAATTTGACATTTTGTTGACTTTGACTTTTCCAGTTGACTTTTTTGCCTTTTGTTTTGGACTCTTTTTTTAATCAAGGATTCTGGCCTTACCATATGAAAGTTTATTTTTTAAATAAGCCAAGCAAACATTTTTAGTATATGTAACATATGTATGTAAATACAATGAACATTCGCACTTTGAGGGTGTCCATTTCTGAGGAAAAAAACACCCTGAGTGAAATTACTTGTTCCTATTCCCCCCCACTAAACTTAATTTGGCCCAAACTTTTGTATTATGTCCTCCCACCTGACTAGTTCGGATCCGACAGAACTGCCCGACTATTCCGGCAACATGGAGAACGCAACATCGAACTCATACACATGACAATCTTCATGAGCCCCGACCCTCTTCAAACTTCAAAACATGTTTCTACCAACCGAACACCAAGAAAAGAAACACCAGTCAAGCGGCAGCTTCTCAGTCAAGCACAACGCCTCTATGTCCCCAACCGAAAAGGGACTTGCCCTCCCGCATGACCCCTCGGGAGTGGTCTCACGACCAGCTCATCGACTCTCCAACATGCAGGAGGCCTAAAACTGTCAGATGTTCACCAACAGAATGCCAAGTGCACAGCAAAGTGTATAGCAGCAACATCTTGAGAGGATGCGTTGTTCAATTTATGCGTCCTTTTCAACAAAAGCAAATCAAAGACTGGAACCTGTTTTCCTCTCTGAGTCATAAGATCCTATACCAGGATCAGATACTATACTGTATCATACTCGATCGATTCCCACTCTTTTGGGAACACTGCGACAATCAGCGATGGCGGGGCATCGATTTGTCACTGGTGGTGCTTTCCTTTTGCGCTATGTTTGTCGCCAGCTCTTGAGTGGCGCATATGGTGCACAACGCGGAAAACGCCACCGGCACGGGCGTTCCCTCTATGCCCTTCGAAGCCCTAGCGGAATAACGTCCCCATTTCGGGGTCGCTCCTTGAGTGACTTAAGCGGGCTGCTCCGCTGCTCATGTCGACTCTCTTCGCTCTCAGGGCGCACGGACTGGAAGATCCAACTCGGTCAGCGAGCGCTCGCATCTGTGACGCCCAAGCCTCAGGGCGCAAGCCAGTCATCTCGATCCGGAACGCTGAACGAACAAAGTCAGGTTCGCGGCCAGTCATTTTGGCCAACGCATTGCGTTCGCACGTGTTTCGTTCGACCAGTGTTTATAGCTTGATGTTATTTAATCACTTGTTGTTCGGCGGTGGTTGTGTGGTTTTGAGGCCCTTGGAGGAGGTGACCGAGCAGCGCTGCGCAGGCTTTTACCTTCTTGGCGGCCAGCTGAGATGGGTTGAGGCGGCTGAAGCCTAAACCACAGACCAAATGAATCCAAATGACCAAATCTGATCGAGCAACAACTTACTGTTTTTGTGAATTCCGAGGTGATCAAACCTGGTGTAACAAAGCCTTTGACGGTTCAGGGCTCAAACGAATGATCTTGGTGCTGTCAGATTTGCAGGACCAGCCAGACCGGATTGTTGGAAGGTCACTCTATGTATATATATATATATATTCGTATGTATGCTTTTAATTAAGTAAATATTATATATATATATACTAACACCATTGCATGAATGTGGTTCAGTCCTGGCTTGCGAGGCAGTCACGGTGTCGGGAAGATCGGTTTGTCCTTCGGCATCGAGGCAAAGTGTTCCATGTTGCGGTCTGCGCGCGCTTGCATTGCTATGTTTTTTTCACCACCTGTCAGGTGAGGGCTGTTAGATTCTAGAAGAGGAACAAACTTCTCCTTCTCCTTCTCTTCCTCCTTGCCTCACAGAGCAAGCGCCAGATCACAGTGGGAGCTCCCGGACCTCGACAACAAAGACCAGATCAGTGGGTGCTCCTGGATCTCAACAGAAAAGGCTCAGTGATGCTCCCGGACCTAGACAGCAAGTGCCAGATTGGAGTGGGCGCCGCCTGACCTCAACAGCAAGGAACCTCTACTTCATCCTAGAACCAATAGTTGGAGCCCCGTGGCTGTTTTTTTTCACATTCCCTCATGAGGTCTTGTTGTCTCTACCCCGTCCTAGAAACAAAGACTGCAGCCGCGCTGTGTTGTTTTTGGACCCAGAACAACGCCTCAATAACACCAAAAGACGGACCAGCCCAGACCTCAGTGAAACAAGTCCAGCTACTTACGAAGCTGAAGCCAACATTCCCTCAAACCTTCAACCGTGTCCCTAACCTGCCCTTTCGAAATTCCAGACTTACAACGTGTGACAACTAAGTTGGGCAGCTGCTTCTACTTCTACCAACAACAACAACAACACAACCGCCGCAAGCACAACAACGACAACACACAGCATACCACGCACAACACACAGCACAACCACAAACACAACCCCGACTGCAACCCGCAACCACAACCACCACAACCACCACCGCCACCACACGACGCGCATCACAACACAACGCAACGCAACAACATAATGACCTGTGGGTGGCATTTTGCGTGGCAGGTGGTTACAGGGCCGCACTTCGGATAGAATGCCAGCTGTGTACCCCTGCAGGCGACACCGCGACACGAACTCCCCAACACTACTAAAGAAACAACCCCAAGCCCGAGGACCCACAAGCAAAATCGAGAACCGCAAAACCCTCGACCATGACAACAGGCTTCCCAACTTCCCACCATGGCATGCAAACATATATGCAAACAAACGGTTGAAATGTCATGGTGGGGATCACTCAAAGTAAGGTAATTTTAGCCAAAGCCCGGCAAAGTTCTCACATGTCTCCACAGTGACATGCCGCCTGTTCCAGACATGCCTGAGGAGCGTGACATTTGGAGCGAACTTGTGACGCAGGACACGACCACGATTTTTCCAACTGTGCTTCATGGATCGATGATTGCAGGGGTTTGTGTGGACTGCTCTGTTGCTAGAAATTCCACCTCCCGGTGAAGCTTTTTGACTGCCGAAAGCTGAGTGAATGCTTCGAGTTGGACCACAACACCCCAAAGAGTTCAGGGCTTCAAAGTTGGATGTTTCCTTCGTTTCGTTCTAAAATTATCCAGCCCAAGCTCAGGTTTCATTCCGCCGGACAGATCGCCACCCATTTCTGGTACAGCGTGACCTGGTGTGAAAGGGTTCCCAGCCCAAAGCCATAGTCATGTTTGCGCACGTTTACTTTGGGTGTGCCTGGGCGCTCCTTTCTGCAGGTGTTTGCCAGACTTGTGCTTGCTGAATTCTGTCATTCCTTTGCATCTAGCGCTAGACACTCCAGTTTTGAGGCCTAACAATTCTGAGTGCCCAAAGAATGCCTTCGGGGAGCCGAAGCTGTGGGAACCTGAGGGCGCACATATGGGCCCACCCACATCATGCTTGCTATACTGTTGCTGTGTATGACGATATTTCGTGGAGACAATGGGAGCATTTGGTGCCAATACTGGTTTTTAGCACAGAAAATGTCTAGTAAAAGCTTGCCGATTGAGGGCCGAGATTTGCTACGGCGCCAGCTACCAGTCCTTCCGGCTTTGCCTGGCAGGGCAGGCCGGTGACACAAGGTTAGGAAGCAAGCGGCATATTAAACATTTGTTGAATTCGTTGAACAATTGACAGACACATTTCGTCAGGACGAGTCGGCAAACCAGTAACGAAGCTTATGTACTTTCACGCTAGTATATAGCACGTTTGCTCAAAAAGAGAGAGCTCTCGCTTTGTGGTGCATTAAGCTGTTTTCCTGGATCGACGTACCTGCCTCCTGGCCTGTCTGTTCCTATGCATGTTCTCGATGTGAGGATCATGAGGCAGAACGTGGCAGAACTATGCTGTAAACCAACTGAAGTATTTTCACGAGAAGAACCCGGTTTGCTTCCCACTCCAATCAGCAATGAGCTCATCCCTGCTGCACAGTCGCGTGTGGACATGATACTGTTGGACACGGTGGGGAAGCCAGCATCTGTATCTTGGTTACTGCCATTTGGCCCCACAACGCATATTCTCCTACGTGCCCAGCAACTACAAATCACCGAGCGAAATCGATGGACGCACCGCCAATGGACAATTCATCAATAACTTTGATCAGCGCGCAGCAGGCGGTGAACGAAATGAAGAAACATAGAGAGTGTTTGGAAAATGAAGCCACTGCACGTGTCAGGGAGACTGGATTTTCAGCGACAGAAGGCCCAGATGAAAGCACGACCTCAGTGAGTGTCAGCAACAAGCTTAAAACCGTGCATTCGCACTCAGGGCTCAGACTGACATCTGTCGTGTGTTCAGACCAGTCGGCCCGACGGAACTTTGAGCCTCAAGCGCCGACCAACACCTTGGAGAGTTTACTATACACTGACTAAAAGCGCGTGAAACCTTCGCCTAGAACTCACTACACTGGCCCACCTAGAATGTAGAAGAGCAAAAAGGACAAGAAGAAGAAGGACGCAAAACGAGAAGGAAGAGCCGAGGGCCTGTTCTCATCACCTTCATCTTCATCCTTGAGCTCATCTTTTGAGGAGCCGCCCCGAAAGAGTCTAAGAGAAAAGCCCGTCAACGGGTGGCCTGCCTGGGTTGAAGCCGGGTCCGACGCACAAGGGACGCGTCGTAGCATACACCATACTCGCCCCCGAGTTCAAGAAGACCATGTGAAGGACGAGAAAGAAAATGGAACATTTCGCCACCCTATATGCACAAGCATGAAGAAGCCTGGTAACGCCCTGGTAACATCCAGGCCACCTTGGGACAATGGCATTCTTCTGGCATTGCATCAGCACTGAGGTTGATCTTCCACAATATGCGCTCGATCACCTCACCCAGATGGCGAGCGACCGTGCTCCGAAGAACATCAATTTCCTATAATATATCTGACGGCAGATCAATATCGAAACCCTGTGACCAATTTCGATTCAGCGAGGAACAGCAAGCTGTTCCAAAGCCCGTGGCCACCGCCAAAATATCCACCACCTAACGTGGAATCATCCATGAAACATCCAAAGCCAAACGAAAGCCAAGCAAGACGTCCCGCGCCCATCACGCGTGCCATCCTCTTCAGCCTCTTCTAGTTGGCGATTTTGAGCCTTGCTTTTGCAACGGTAGTCAGGAGGAGCTGGAATGGGAACAAGGTGAATGTCAAACATCATCAAACACATTCTCCTGGCTCGCAGGGGCTTGGCTGTGGCCACCCCTTTGCCACACCAAGCTGGCATTGACAGAAGGCTGAAACTAGCTGACGTTTGGGAACATCAGCCGTGTACGCTCAGCCGTGTGAGCTACTTTTTTGATCGGGACATTGGAACTTCCAAATCTTGTTTGCCAGGATGTGACTGCAGGTGGCCGCAGGTATGGAACTTTAGAGGCCGAACCGCAGAGACAAGTTTCGGGACAGCGGAAAAGAGTTTCAAAGAAAGAAGAGAAAGGCAGAAGGGTCTGAACGAAAATCTTGAAGAACCTCGCAACTGACAAAGCATGAGTGTCTCGAGGCCCAGCTGCGCGGATGGCCGAAGCTTTCAGTCCATTTGAAGATTGACGCATGGCAGCCTGGTCCAGGTCGACACCGTGTTCCTGAGCATTTGTCGAAGGAAAAACTCGATTTAATTGGCGGTTTGGCCCTCTTGTTTTGGTTACCGTTCCTTTTCTCAAGTGGCCTTGCTGGAGAGAAATGCAGCAGACCGGGAAAGAACTGCAGAAAGAGAAAAACAACTGAAAGAAGAGACACAAATTGAGAGCAGAAAAACACGTGGTCACGTGGAAGATAAAAATATTCTTAATAGGAAGGGTTCGCTAAGATGGGAAGGTTTTGCAGAAACACGTGAAAAAGAAAACAGAAAAGTTTTTTAGTTGGGAAGAGCTGAATAGGAAGGAACACTGTTTCTTTTTCTCATTGTGTGATCCAAAGAAACTGGGAAAAGGAGGAGCTAAGCAGTCCTAGAACAAATTTAACAGGATGGTGCAAAGCAAACTGATGAAAGTTGAAGTAGCAATTTGAGACTGCCAGACATCAATGAATTATATAAGATGTTGCCAGAGTATGGGCCACTCAGTTCGTGTCCAGGATTTGCATGTATGTTTTTTTGCCCCCGAGAGATCCATTCGTTGCAGAACAAGATGAATTTATTGTCAATTCTCAAAGGTCAACAAACAAAACACGGCCAACAACCGGGCCTTTGACAAAACGCACGGCATGTGAAGACGCCAACAGTTGTGACTGCCTTGTGACTCAGCTGTTGGAGTGGTTCAGGTATTTCTTCGGTGTTTCCTTCCTCGAAAAAGTGCTAGCCGCTAGCAGTGCCACTAGCCTTCCTGGCCTTCCTTGAACTTTTTACCTCGCATGGTTGAGACATGTTGAGACCAGGTTTCTCTGGAATACGCCCTTGCTCTGCTGGGGACCTCTCTAATTTGTTTCTGCTACCGCTGAGACTGTTTTTTTGAGTCTCTCAGCCGAAAATGTGTCCAGGTATGATGGTGTCATATGGTGTCCAAAAGTGTAGATCATTGCCTTGACCAAAATATGCACCCAAAGAAAGGTAAAGTTAATCGAGATGGCAGAGCGAATGATGCGGTGAAGGAAAAGAGCCTCTGAACCATAGAGCAGGGCCTCTTGGTGTCTTTGCGGATTTTAGCTTCTATTTCGACGCTGAAGCAGCTCGTTGGGGTGCCTCTACTGAGAGCGACCATGGTGCTATGTGTCCATTGGCGTGCTTAATAATTGGTATGGGGCCGTTCGGTAAGTCTGGCCATGCGGGAACAGAACCATGGGTAGTAGGCTTTTGAGAGATGGTTGGTTGGCATAGGACAGAAAGCGAAAACAAAATCTGGCTGCTAGTTGTCTTGCATTTCAGGCAGGGATACACCTGAAACATGCAGTCTTAGAAATTGGTTGGATGAAACATGGCATCGATGATGTCGAAGAGTTGGGGCCGGAGTGTTGTGGTAGGTGTGCGATATTGGGATGTAGATCATTGTTGGGTCGGATGGGTTAAGGGCCAGCACTTTTCTTAAGCCTCTCTCAAGTACCTGTCACTTGGCAAATATGCCGCGATAGGCGTCTGAAATCTGGTCAAGCTTTTGTGCCAAACCTAGTCTTGCACGGAGCCAACGTCTGTCTATAAGGTCCAATCTCCACCCGACCCCTTCAGAAATGCATCGCTGAGCGTTCTTTTTTTGGCACATGAGGACTGTCGGAAATCGCGGAAGCGGCCACTCGGCCATCCTTATGCCAACATGCTTCCACAAGGCCCAAACAACATGAAGACAGCCGTATCTACGACCAACAATTCCCGTACATCAATGAGAAAGGAACAGAAGTCATTGATAAGCTATCTACCCAGCTTTGCTCAAGTTGTCTCGAGCAATGTCTTGTTTTTGCCGGGGTGATTTTCACTTCAAGCCACAGCTAGACGCCGTTTCATGGAGGATTCTTGAAGTGAGTGGCGCAACTAATTGTAAAGTGCTCAGATAACTCTGTATACGCTCCCTTCCGGGCAACCCTTTTAAGTCTGAGTAGCAGAGCAGCGGCAGCGACGGCAGCAGCGGCAGAGGAGCAGATGACCAGAAACATCCAGTAACCAAAGCTGCAGACTGCGACCTGCAAAATGCCCCTTCGATATTTTAAGCTTGGGGACATCAAAACTTGAGTTCATCAATGTGCACAGGGTCGCTAGGTTGGAGGGCGTCGCTATTAGGGGGAGGTCATCGCTACTAGGGTGTATTAGGTTGTTGAAGTTTTTGCAAGGTCGAGGGATCAGAGTGGGACGTCCTAGAATGGCCGGGCAGCCGAGTTGAGGGATTGTCGCAAGTTTCTGTGATTTTTTCCGAAGATGCAAAACCAACTGAGAAAACTTGTATTTTGCAATGTCGTCAGTTTCAATATGTATTTTGCAGCGTGGGTACAGTGTGGATAGAAAATGAGTTTACGAAGCTGAGAACTTGACAAACATCTTGATTTCTGTGGCTCAGTGGCTCGAATTGTTCTTCCTGCTTTTCCAAGTTTGTTGTTCGAGTTCCGATGAGCCATGGCAGCCATGGAAGCCGCTTCAGCGGCGGAGACGAAGCGATTGATCACTGAAGGTCATTGCGCCATTCTCAAGGCGTGCTTATACCGCATGCATCCGCGTGCCATTCGGATGCCACCGACTTTGGTGTTTTTTTTTCTCCGATCGCACGGCATGTGAAGACGGATCCAACGATTCAGCACCAGCACTAGGCCACTATAGGGATCTATAGGGTGGTTTTGTTGACTCACTTTTCCGTTTCATTGAGTTGTGTTGGTTGTGTTCATTCTTGGCAGGTTGGGCACAGTCGCGATGATTCGGCAGAAGCATTTCAGCAATTCCGGCGTGGTGTCACGCGTGCCTGGGTGGAAAAATCTAGAGCATGTGTGTTGTGGGTCATGATGATGTGTTTTGGCCATCTCAAGCCCTGCTGCACCAAAACCCCAAAATTGAAACCTCACTTCGTTTGCAAACAACTTCACCAACTTCACCCTGCCTGCCGGAGTGGTTAGGTTTTTATTGATTGCAGTGGATTGTGATACTGCGCATTGATCATGCTGTTTGTAACTCAATTGCTGTAGGCCAGCGCAAGCATAAACAATAGTGCAAACAAAATCTGAGCAATCACATTATATGGCATTTTCTTAACAGTGTTAGAAAGACGGACAGTCTTGCCCGACCTTGGATGCCAACCAAGTGCAGAGATGCACTAGAAGCAATGTCTCACGTGAATCATGTTACAATGTCGTCATGGACGTGGCGGTTTGGCGCTAGTGATCCTTGCAGTGTGCCTCGAAGGCATGGGAAAGGACCTCGAAGGCATGTTTGCTGTAAAAAAAATGCATGGGTGTGGTCATGGGTGTGGTCATTGGCGCTGTGGATGCTGGCTCTTGTGAACCAATCAGTCAGGGCTTGCTTTGAGCAATCCCCAGTGGTAGTGTCGATGGTGAATGCTGCACAGGGTGGCATTGCGGCAGCAACGCCCCGGAAACTTCAAGGGCGGTGCTTTGTCCAGCAGAACCTTTGTCCTGTGATGGTGTCTACCTTGCTTGCCTGTTATGGTTGCTTGTGGATAGCTGTCTCGGAAAGCCTGCCAAGGGGCAAAAGGCTCTCCACGCCTCTTGCTTTCCCAAGAGGCAGAATGCAGAGTTGCGTGGCCCCCTGCCCCCCAGCAAGCTTTCCTGTGCACAGCGACGCTGAAGGATAAGTCCGTGTTTTTCTTTCGCAGTTGTGGTTTGCAAGACCCAGTGTCCAAACATAGGCCAAATTGCCCGCTTAGTTAACATCGACACATGTTGATGGGCTCCTCGGCCTGATGTGCCTTGAGAAAGTGGGCTTGGCTGTTTAAACTTTGGGCGCAATTTTTGCATGCTGCTAGTCACGACCAGAGCCGTCGATGGAGTGGCTGCTCGGGTAGTTTAAGGGTCTAAAGGAGACATGTTTGTTGATTTGGCAGGGTTCGGGATGGCTTGCAATCAGGCTGGGAAGTCAAGCTCACACTGGGTCCCATTCCGCAGCTGCTTCCACCACACCATGGTGTGTGGAAGTGCCCGCGCCAGCATCTCTCATTTTGGTGGACACCACGATGTGAATCCATGGGCCGACTTAGTCAAGATGCCACAATGTAGGAGCACCATGGAGCATCCAAACAAGCCGGTTCATGCCAAAGCGGATTGTACACGGGCTAGCTCACCGCTACCCAGCCCAGAGCATGCAGCAAGCCATCAAAGCAAAAACCGAAGGGCCGAGCAATGTATCATAAATCGCGACTTATGCGGGTCTTAGACTGAGAGAGCCAGCACGAGTTGAAGAGTGCACCAGCCGCATAAAACTGGTCAAATCTGGCGAGCTTGGCTGGTGGAGCTGGAGAGGTGCTGCACCTTGACCTTCGAAGGAGGCTGCTTTGCCTTCTGTCCCTGAAGACTTGCAAAGCTAGATCGAGCGGGCGCTGATGAGGTTGAGAACATTCATCTTGTGCACTTGGTGTTGAACGGGCTTGCAAGGGCTACGGCAAACACTTAGATCCATGCTCGCAAGAGCTGTATCAGTTATGACATTTCACTGAAAGCTAGCACTTTCAATGACTTCTTAGCCCTTGGCTTGAGGTAACTGCAAGAATGCTGGGTCAGAGAACCGAACCTTTAGAATGGATTAAACATTCTGGATCAACATCAGGTACATGACCACCATGAAACAAACCAAGGGACCACAGCAACCAATCAACACTTAAACAACAGCAGGTACGTTTACACCTCCCTGGTGCGCGGTCTTCATTGGCCAGGACGCGCACCAGGGAGTCCTGGCTACCTGATCTGTGCGAGAAGTGTCAAAAGTCAGCAAATAAGAAGCTTCTTGTTACTACTAGTAAGGCACCTGTTACTAGTAGCGTGGCACTTGTTGCCAATTTGTTGGTTGTGTCAAACGGTCAGGAGGTCCTTAGGAACAGGACTTGACACACACACACACACATTCACATAATGAGACGGCAAGGCGCTGCGGTAAAACTAGTTGAAGGAGCCTGCAAGGGCGATGGCAAACATGCAGCGATGAGCCTTTATGCCCAGCAACTGAGCAGTGGCGAGCAGAAACAATGGTTGAAACAATTGCCTTTTTTTGTCGCAACCCTGGGGTCACTGCTCCAAGTCTGTGCGGCTGGATGTTGCATGTTCTGTGGCGTTGATCGCCTGCAAACCACGCAATCTCCTTCCGGCCGCCCGTAGATCAGGTGTCAAGGCACTCCGGCTCCACGGTGCCACGTCTCATGATGTGGACCCTTGGCTTTGTCATTCCGCCGAAAGCAGCTGAATAAGGCACTTGTTACTGATAGCTTCTTGTTACTACTAGTAAGGCACCTGTTACTACTAGCGTGGCACCTGTTACTAGTGCTGCACATGAATTTGAAGCTGTGGTTATGGAAAAAGCCTCAAGAGCGACCGACAAAAAACAGCCGCTCACGTTGTTCCTTGAGCCAAACGCAGGTCGTTTTGACCGGTGGTTCACCTTTTCAGGTGTTCATGACCTTCACGAAAAAAGGTATGCTTTGGGTCGTGTGCCTTTCCACTCACACTCCCCCTATGCTGGTCAAAGGTGCCAGCATACATGGCTTCATTGGGATCCACTGCAGGTTTTTTCTTCTGCAGCGTCACCCAAAAGTTCAAAGCTTCCAACCGACCGCGAGTCTTCGCTGTCGTGGCTTAGGCCAGGAGGCCTCACAAATGGCGTCTCAACGCCCATCCAAATGGGCAGATCATCAGCTTCCGGCGGACTTAACCGCTCACTCTCCAGCGAGACCCTCCAAGCCTCCTCATTCAGGTCCACCGCCCTCGACGAAGCGGACGGCCCGATCTCTCCCCTTTTCAAGCACCCAAGGCGCCTTGCCTCATAGCCGCTCGCGGGGACACCCTCCAAGGTCACATTGACTCGTGCAGTGATTGCCGTGCCGTCATAGGCACGTGACATCTGAAATGAAGTGCCAGTTAAGGCCTCCACAGCTTTCCGACCCCTCTCCGCAGCATGCGAAGAGGTGCCGCCATCACCTCCATACCCTTCACGGGGTTGAGATCCTACAGCTCCAGGCCGCAGCGGCATTTGAGCCTGCGAAGACAGCGCTTCCTCACCCTCCACAGCACCAGCCTCTGGGCCAAACTTCTCGAAGAAGAACGTGTAGCCACACCATTCATAGCAGTCTCTGACATCCGAATTTCTGTTCTCCACCCAGTCATCGATGATGCATCGTCGACGCCAGGCTTCTCTTGTGCTCCCCCGGCTGAAGGCCACAGTGATCCGGGTTGGCGAGAGACGTCCGATCGAAACAGGCGTTCTCCTGTGGAGCGGATGGAACTGCCGCACCCTAGGCCTCTTGAGGACCCTCACCCACCAATCACCACTGGCTGTGCCACATCCAAGGCATTCCCACCGGTCCAGGCCAGTCGGCGGCGACATGAAGCGAGCAAGCTCCCAAGGCTCATCCGTTCCCAAGCCCACATGCCTAGGCGGCGGTTTTGTCGGCGGCGCTTTCATGGCGCACATCCGCATTCGGCCATGGCTGCAAGGCGAAACAAAACCCTTGGTGACCCTCGGGGTGCCGGTCCGGCAACAGTCGAACGAGGTCGGGCGATCGACGGGCGGGGAGGTTCTATAGGTTGTACTCCTCCCGCATTCGATAGGGCCGGGTTCATTTTCCCACGACCATCTTGATGTTGGGCCGGGTTCATTTTCCCTCGACCATCTTGATGTTTCTTTTGAATGGGATGCGTTAGACCTCTTTGTTGACTGGCCATCTGCCGTCTTCGAACACTTCTTGTGTACAAATGCCGTCAACGCTGCCAAGCCGCACACCGATGCCGCTCGGACCGCAGTGCCCAGGCCTGGAGCCACCACTAACAGTCCCAACGCCACCGCCGCACCCAGCGCCAACTTCTTCAAGCGAGAAAGCGCAGGGTCCTCCGCAGACGCCTCCGGCTCCACCGACACAAGCCCCACCGTAGAAGCGAATGATTCCCAGCTCCGAGGCGCAGTGATCGCCTTGGTCAACAGGTCGGCGCATAGGTCAGCGCCAGGGATGTGCTCTGCAT
Organism: Durusdinium trenchii; assembly: GCA_963970005.1. Lineage (NCBI taxonomy): Eukaryota > Dinophyceae > Suessiales > Symbiodiniaceae > Durusdinium > Durusdinium trenchii. Next base: position 21,133 of record CAXAMN010016670.1, on the reverse strand, counting down.
GCCACAGCTTCATCTGCAACCGTTCCCTCAAAACGTGGCTGCGGAGCCGAAGATGTCTCGTCCGCCAGGGCCCGCTTGGGGCATGCAACAGCTGCAGACCTGACAAATTGTCGCCTCGCAAGACATAGCAACCTTCATGGGCCAGCGCATTTTGCTCGAGGACGTTGACAATCGCTCCAACACTTTCTCCAAGGGTGAGGCCATCAACATACCCCAGAAGTTCACATTCAGTTGTACTCAGCGTTGCAAAGGGCTGAGTTTTTGATTCCCAAGCCACCAAAGCACCACCCCACAGGCACATGATGCCCTGATGACCCTTTCCTCCAGTTGGTGCAAACGACAAGTCTGCCAACACCTCCAGCCTGGACATCGAGCTCCGCCGGCCATAGGAGTCCGTCTCCTCGGAACAGGGCTTATAAGCAAGCGCATAGTCAAGGGTGTTCATGAGGTACCCCACCACCTGATGAGCCAACTTGAGCACTTTCTTTGGACATTTTGTCACCCTGGAACCCAGGTAGGAGACCGCAAAGCTCAGGTCAGGCCTTGTACGTGTCGATAGCCAAAGAAGCTCACCGATGATGGTTTGACATTTTTTCACATCCTCCTGAAGAATTTCGTCCTCCAGGTCCACATCATCGAGCTTCGGGAGGGGAACTTGGCGAGGCTGAAGGTCAGGATACCGACTAACAATTTCCCGCGTGTAGTCAGGCTGCCCCACCAACAATTCATCACCCTTCCACCTCATCTCTATGCCACAAAATTTCAACCACTGGTGCTGAGTCACCCATTTTGGCTCGGCGCACTTCCACATGGTTGAGAGCTTCTTCAGGAAACGTTCTGCCGTGGGACGAGGAGCAGTGACAATGAAGTCGTCGACATAGGACAAAGCATACCCTGCCGTTGACCCATCATCCATCACCTTCACAAATTCCTCCTCACCTCCAGGTGCAGTCATCAGTCGCCACACATTGGGCTCCGGAGTGGGAACCACCCAGTTGTGCACCCCATCCTCCCACCACCGCATGCTCTGCAGCGCTTCATCCCTGTAGGTCTGCCAGTCAGAGGGAGATGTGTCCAGGCCGTAGACCGCCTTCTCGATCACCCAGCGAATGTCAGGCTCGATGAGTCCAGCCTCTACCAGTATGGACGGCGGCTTCGTCACCATCAGCCTGGACGATTTCCGAGGTGCAAGCAAAAACGCTGTAGAGACATCAGTAACCCCGATGGACCACTTCTCCTGAGCCGCTTTTCGCAACGTGCACCTCAATGACATGCCATCGATGCCACTGGCATATAAATCAAAACTGCTTCCCATGGTCTTCTGTTGAGGCGGTTGGTCATCTTGACGATCCTCCAAGGCCATAGGTTGTTCTCGACGCTTTGAGGTGTCCTCCACCAAATTGCCACAAAGAACGATACGGGCTTTCTTGCGAGCATCAGGGGCCTTCACCGTTGGGACAACCTTCGATGGGACCACCAGCATCTCTTCATAGCCCGGTTCATTCACCAAATCCTTCACCTTCACAGGCCGAACAGCTGTCGTTGACGTTTCCAGCGATGTTACCTCGTTCTTGAGAGGCGGAATCCATAGTGGAAGATCTTTTCGAACCTGTGCTAGGGGCACCGTGTAGGTTTGCAGGACCGAGTGGACTGCCCGCTGCTCCGGCGATTGCGAGACTTCCACAGCCATTGCCGCGAACTGGATCTTCTCATCATCGCCTCGCATGTCAGTCAACTTGTTCTCCATCTCCAAGACCATCTTCTCCACATAGTCGAGGATGTAGCCCTGCATTGTCCCCTCATCTTCACCTACCACCACATCCTTTGCAAGGTCCGACCATAGACGCTTCCAGCTCCAGTGTTCTTCTTCTCCACGTTCACGGAGCTTCAGTGCCTCGTTCATCTCACACTCCACACGCCCCAGCATCACTTCATTGTCTGGAGTTTCGAATGGTGTTTCGCAGAAACGACACTGTTTCACCTCCTTCAACTTGCCAATCACATACTCCCGCTGGTCACCATACTTCACCGGGAGCACCCGAAGACCGCATTCGCCACACACCCATGGTTCACGGTGTGCACCATCATCTCCTTTTCGAATTTCACCACCATCACTGCTTTTCAGGAGGAGAGACTCCCCCCCCAGACCAAACAAAGTGACGGGCTGGACCAATTTCTTTGTGCTCTCCCCCCAAACCATCATGTTCAGCTTGAAGAGCTTGAAGGTGTAGATCATCACTCAATCTTGGTGCCGGAATCTGCGGCAAGCACGGATCAGGCGGCTGTTTCCCCATCACCCGGTGCGAAGGGCGCGACGGATCGGAAGCTTCCTGAAGTTCCAGAACAGCTCGATCAGCCATCGGGTCAGTGAGGACAACCACACGTGCATGTTGAACTTGTTGACCTTCCCTCAACACATAGCCCTCCGTCATGAAAGGTGATGGTCCGAGGATGGTCATCGTGCGAAAGGGCGGAATCAAAGGCCCAAAACCAGCTCTGTGCCACCTTTTGGTTTTCACAGTGACACGGGCTCCAATTGGCATCAGCGGCGTGCAAGGGACTCCAAGCTTGGCGCATTGATGCCGCAGTCTTTCCTCGCCAACATAGCGAGCGATGCCAGGCCACAGCTCTTCACCAAGGCCACTTTCTCTGACCAACATCCGAAGCCGTCTTTTGACCTGCTGCACCTCTGTCTCAATTCTCCCATTTGAGGGGCCTTCATCGCCCCCCGTCATAGTTTGGTAAAGGCCAAATCGCCGGCAGAAGGACTGGAACACCTTGGAGAAGAAAGCGCACTCCCTGTCGGTGTGGACACGGATGATCTTTAGGCCCATCGCTTTGAAGCGGCAGTACATCCTTGTGGCCACCTTTGTGACATCGTGTTGACCTCTCGACTCCAGGGGCTCCACCAGTGTGATATTTTGAACTCCCACAGGCGCAGCCAGATCATCAATGTGCTTTCTCCAGCCTTCATTGAGAGCGACCGCATCCTCCTCCGCAACCCGGACCTCATCTTCGACCTCATCAAGCTGAGGCAGAACCTGTTCGCCAACTTCTTGATTGGCGGGATCTCCATCGCCTCCTTGATCGGCAAGACCTTGTTCACCATCTTCTCGATCGTCAGGGCGGTCTTCATCATCTTCTTGCGGATGATCTCCATCTCCCCCCAAACCACGAGGCAGCTTTGGAATGGCCACCGTTGCCACCATGATGTACTTCGCCTTTGTGCTCAAGCCCACATCATCTCCCAGTGGCATTGGTCCCAAAATGTCATAGGACAGGCAGTAAGCTGATCGATCTCCTGATGTCCTCCGGTGCGGTGCATCCACGCCCATCAGCTCCATGCATCGCCGACAATCCCTCCTGTAGGGTTGGTGTTGATTTCGAACATGGGTTTTCCAACTTTCCATGCTCATTCGCTTCACTCCAGGTTCGCCGTGGTGCACAATCTCCTCCGCATTCCACCTGCGCCTGTAGTCCAGGAGGAAGTTCTTCAAGCACTCCTTCACCGCTGCCACCAAGCCCGGTGCCCAGGACGACCACTCCCTCGATTGAGCCAGTCTCCCAGTGAGCGATGTTGCTTCAACTTCTCCTCTACCTTCTCCAGACACGCCATCTAACTCCTTCATCTGTGGGAGGTTGGCGACCATCAAGCATGTTGGTTTTCTCTTGACGTGGCCCATAGGCCCTTGATCCATGGTCAGCAAGGAGGCGCCCATCAGCTCTCTGGCCTTCTTCACTTCCTCAAAGTTCCAGAAACTCGGCATGTCCTCCTTGGTGGCCTCAGTTGACATGTAATCCATGGGGTCTCTTGGTGACTCCATCAGGAATCCAGGTGCTGGTCGTCCTCCACGATGCTCATCAGCGAGGAGCCACAGACCAATCTGCTTCATCATCAACGCACAATCGCTGAGGGCAAGCTCCTGCTCTGGCGAAGAAAGTCCCTCCAGCATGAATCTGCGGTCATCTCGACCTCTCAAGGGGCGTGGACCCGGAGCTCGGTGCCTCAACCGTGACACCGTGCGGCACGGCGGCCCTCCCAACACAGCAACGACCAAGCCTCGTCGAGCTAGATGACATAGGTAACCCCAAGTTCCAATGCCATGGAGGTCGAACTGTGCGCCCATCGTCACGTCCACATTCACAATCTCGAAGCCACCCCAGTCCGTCTTAGACCAACTCTTATAGTCCTTCCCGGCAAAGAGGTTGACAATCACACCACGAGACGCCAGGTGTCGTCGCCGCTGACGTCGATTCCAGGGGCAAGTGCAAGCATCAAAGCTGTCCTGGCCCTTCATGAACTCCCACACCTCCGCAGGGACCTCAGGGAATCTTGATGACCACCATGATCGTACTTCATCATCAGTGAAGATCTCCCCCCGATCTGCCTTCTCCATAGTGCTGAGCAACTCCAGCGCCTTGGCCTCAGGTAGAACCGGACATCCCCCACGAAGCGCGCAGTCAATCCTGCCATGAACAGGGTGGTTTATTTTCACTCCAGCCGCCGTCCACTGAAGCCGATACCCCAGACCCACCAGTCGATGGAGTGGGACAATGACCTCCACGTGGTTCTTGGATAGCAAGGTCTTGTGGTCATCCACCCTGAACAACGTCGCCGACCCTGAGGCCAACTCCACCCTCACCGGGTACATCCTTTCCAGCTCCTGCTCATGTGCTCGACGAAGACCATTGGTCGCCCCTCCATCCAGCAGTCCAACAGGTGCCAAACCATCAGTGCCAACCGGCTTCAATTCCTTGACACGAAGCACCTTCATGCTCCGAAGTGTTTTGAGCAAAGATGTCGCCTCCGACAGCAACTCTGCCGTAGTTTCCCGACCCAGTGGCTTCTCAGGTGTTCCTGCCATTCTCGAAGTGGTCGTGGTAGGAGGCGGCGATGACCCCGGAGACGGCTCTTCACCTGTGGGCTGCTCCTTGGCGATCTTCTCGACGATCTCCCCCTTCTCTCCTTCCTTCGTGGCCTTCACCTTTGAGACCCTCTTTGGATCAGTCTTTCCAGTCTTGTGTTGGTGAGGACATTCACGCTTCATGTGGTTCCCACCGCAACCAAAGCACCGGTTCTTCATATCCGAGGTGTCGTGGGCATAGGTGCAAGATGTTCCCCTCCTGCAGCCTTCCTCCGACTTCCAGAACCTGCAAGCAAGCTTTCCTCCTGCTCGCTCTTCATTCTCAGCCGCTCCAAACGACGATGCCATAGCCTTCAGTGACGTCGAGGCTGCTTGATTGGACGAGGCCGCCGGCTGAGCCAGTGGTGCACCACCCTTCTGAGCTGCAGTGAGGGACATTTCTTCGATCTCCGCCTGCACATACTCAGCTAGCTCAGTGACTCCTTCCAATGAAGCTGCATAGTCAACTCGGAGTTCTTGAGGAACATTTGAAATCCTGAATGACACCTGAGTGCCGCCTGCTTTCTGGGTGCTGTCGATCATGCGCTGCAGGGCGTGCATGAGGACCAGAGGGTCCGGAAGGTTGAGGTGAAGTTCTTGAGCACGAGATAGCCAACGTCGCCACAACCGGACCTGCATCAACAATTCTCCCACCGATGTGGAGAACTTCGACTCCACTAAATTCTTGAGGAGTTGCGTTTTTTCAGCGCCGCCCCCTGGCTGGTACGCCACATGGAGCCGGTACAAGATGTGCACCACGGACAGCTGCCTACCAGACACCAAGTCCCGACGAAGCTGATCAGGTAGTGCTCCAAGTAGCATGGCAATTCCACGCTGTTCAATCCGTTGAAATGCTGGATCCACTTCGACTTGAGGTTTCGATCTCAGCCTCTCCAGCGGACTCAATCGCAGCCACCGGGAGTAGTGCTCCTGCGCCACCATCAAGGACTCTTCCCACCAGGCCTTCGCCGAGTTGGAGATGTCAGCCATCAGCGGGAATGCCATAGTCAGCCAGTCGCCGAAGAGAATCGAAGCTCCTTCTCCATTGGGTGCTGGAAGTGAGGGAAGCTCCAAATTTCGCAGAGCCTCGGTCGTCGATGCCACGGGAATTCCAGCCCCAATCCTGGTCACCTTTCCTGCTCCACCACCAAGCCCTGAAGACAATGTCCCGGATGTGGTCTCATGTAATCCAGGGGGTCGATCAGGTAGTGACTCACCAACACCATCACCAGAGTTTCCACCTTGACCATCAGTGGAACCACGAGGTTTCGCCCGCTCGCCCACACTATTCGCCGATTCAAACGTCGACGAACCTCCACCACCTGTCAGCTTCTTGACCTCCTTCTCAAAGTTCAAGTGGGCTTCACAAAGGATGCGCTCCCGAATGGCTTCCAGCTCCTGAGACGTCGGGCTTCTCTTCACCTCTTCACTAGGGGGTCGAGGACGTTCAGAACGGGATGCCACATCAGGTGCACGTCCACGGTCACTCCAAAAAGGATTGGTCTGCTGCCGCCCATGTTGATGGGGTGTGGACATGTCGTAGGGCTCAAGTACTCTAGGTTGTGGACCACCTTCACCATTCATGCTGCTCCTGTCCACTCTCGGCGGAATTGGAAACTGAGGCGATGACGCTGCCTCCCGCTGCCAAGCCCCTTGCCCTCCAGGTTGTCCCGGATCATCAGCGCGAGGGTGTCCTGGATCGCGGCCATGAAATAGAGGTCCAAGAAGTCCTTCAGGAGGCGGAGGTCCCACCGGCATCGGTCCTTGGGGATTTGGTCCAAAGGCCCTTTGCAACACCTCAAGGGATTGCCTCACCGTCTCCTGCCAGCCAGCTCCTCGCTCTTGCCTTTCCACGAGAGGAGGCTGCCGACCACCATCAGCCCTGCCAGCTGCCGCTGAGGTTCTCCGGCCATCAGCCGCCGCAGGTACACCACCCACCCTCTTCACTGCAGGAGGCATGGATGTCGCTCGCGCCTCTTCGAGGAGGGCATCGAGCCTCTCATCTGCTGCACCCACTCTCAACTGCCCTTCGCGATCTCCCGGATCCCGCAGCCTGCCTCCATCTCGTGAGGCACGACGCCGGCGCGAGGCAAATCCGCTCATGGGGACCAGCGACCTCAACAATGAGGGTGGACTTCACACGCTCCTTGGGCTCATAACCTGTGGTTATGGAAAAAGCCTCAAGAGCGACCGACAAAAAACAGCCGCTCACGTTGTTCCTTGAGCCAAACGCAGGTCGTTTTGACCGGTGGTTCACCTTTTCAGGTGTTCATGACCTTCACGAAAAAAGGTATGCTTTGGGTCGTGTGCCTTTCCACTCACAGAAGCAATTGCACTTGGAGCCCCACCCGGATGTTCGTTTCCAGTTTCTCAATGGCTTGGAACAGTCGGAAAGGCTTTGCGAAGGTTCAGGCAGAAGCTTTGAAGCCTTGAGACGATTCAGAGAAAGCGTGCGCCTTGTAGTGCCCGTTGCCTAATGGTGGCCATGGATGGCCATGGCCCATGCTAATGAAAATGCTGGTAGAAGGTTCTTCTTTGATCTGTCCACGACATGAGCGCAACATTGCCAAACCGACGCAGCTCACCGTGAAGAACGCTTGGCGCATTTGTTCTTCTCTTTGTGGAAGAGGTAGGTATGGAGTGAGAAGAGGCGAATGTTGCTGGGGTTGGAGGGTGCTTGGTGGGCATCTGCGGAGTACGGTGGCTGGAGGCGCTGTGATGTAAGTGAGGGCAGATAGTTCGGCTGCAAGAGCAATGGCACGAAATTGGTACTAGATGCATGGCTATGGACCCAAGAAAAGACAGAGAAGAGTGAGAAAGCCTCTCGGACAGAGAAGAGCCTTTCAGTGGCACCAAACTCTAGCGAGGATGTGGAACAAAGAACCTTGCCAGGAGACTCCGCTGAAGATGGTGAACTCGATTGGTGTCTACAAGAATCACAGCGTTCTGATTTTGCTGTCTACCCCGAACAAAGCAGCAGGGCTGTTCCAACTTAATCCCCAAGGATTACAACCTTTCCTGTTTGGAGTTTGCTGGGATACCGGATCCAAACCGCAAAGAAGAGGTCTTGGACCTCAACCCTGCTCCAAACCCTGCTTGGGTGGATCGCACGACATCTGCGGGTCAATGCCGTGACGTCGCTACGTCGGGACCCGACGTGTGCTGTCGCCGTGACCGGTGTGCTGTCGCCGGTCTTGGAAGGACAAACATCCAACGCCTTTGGACAATTTAAGTTTAATTCTAATAGCGAACTTTGTTACTACTAGTAAGGCACTTGTTACTACTAGCGTGGCACTTGTTACTAGGAAATCTAACAGACTCTAACCCCTAAATTTCCTGAAAGAAAATGTAGACAGGTGACCTTCATACATCCGACAAGACATGACAAGACCCTGTCGAATATTAGTTCACACCATGCGAATCAACAGACCTTGTCGAACACTGTTTGTTTTAAGCACTGGTGGCCATCAATTTTTGTTTTGCCCATGCACTTGGTTTTGTCAGGCCATTGTTGGAACGGATGTTGACGCACATGAGACATGACCAGACGGATACATACCGAAACTAGACGTTTGCTTCCCAAAGCCTACTGTGCAGGTGCTGATGGCCATGAAATTGGATTGTTGCACGAGCTCAGTGAGAAGCCGAAGGCCAACGAGTTCGGAGGCAAAACATACATCGTTTTTTTGTAGAAATGGGCACAGGAAGTTCCGTAGGTGCAAAAACTCGATGGAACTGTTGATTCGTTTGAAGCACCTTTTCAACACACGAGAGTTGAGAGATAGGCGTCCAGTGGGGCGACTTCGAAATTGTGAGGACTCTTCGATGTTTAACAAAGCACAAAACATATGGGACACGAAACATAAAATAGGCATAGTCTCAGTAACAAGGTTCGCTACTAGGAACAAGTGCATCGCTACTAGACACATGTCTTCTGCACAGTCTGAGTTCGTCGCACCCAGTAACATGTCCTCTCCACGGCCGCCAGCCTTCACGTCCCCGCTGGCCCTGCTTCCCCCCTCTTCTCCAAAGAATTTTGTGCTTGGCCCTTCGCCCCCGCACTAGCATTCCACCAGACTGGTGCAAATCCTATCGGTAAAATACCAGGACTACCTATATATGTACCAAAATTGTTACTTTAGTCTGCGTAAATTGTTCCTTCCTTTAGACCTTCGGACCTGTTGTCCCATGAACCATGCCATATTTTCAAGGTTTTGACTTGCCGATTTGCAGGTCCTCAGTTTCTTGGTGGATTTCGCGCAGAACCGGAGGAGTCACCGGAGGCCTCAGAACCGGACACAATGGTTCACAATTCGGCCAATGACATGTTTCCGCCCAATGATTTTCATCGAACGAAAGCCGCCCAAAAAGATATTGGAAGAACGTAGAAGTAGTGGAAGTAGACTGGTGGTTTGTTTGTTCAAATCGCCAAGGCAAGTTGGCAGTGTGCTTTGCATCCTGCTCAAGGACAGTGCGTGGCAAGAAGCCGCGAAGGCGAGCTCAGACCGGTCCTGGTTTTCCAATTCAGGTAGTAACAAGAAGCTACTAGGGGCTCTTGGCCTTACTACTAGTAACAAGAAGCTACTGTTTGTGAGCATGAAATCACTTGCAGGTTGTTTGGTTGCTTGCACAGAGCCAGGAATTTAGCAGCATGGCGCATCAACTGCCAGAAGACATGTCGTTTGTACAAGCTGCGCTTCTGGGAAAGTCTCTCGAGGTGCAGAAAAATGCAGTTTTACGCGTTCAACTAGTAGCAAGAAGCTAGTAGGTTGGGTTCCATCCATCACTATTAGGGGGAGGCCATCGCTTCTAGGGTGGAGGCTATTGCTACTAGGGTGGAGGCCATTTGCCACTAGTAGCAAGAAGCTAGTAGGTTGGAGGTTGCTAGGTTGGAGGCCATCACTATTACGGGGAGACCATTGCTACTAGGGTGGAGGTCATTTGCTACTAGTAGGCCATCGCTACTGGGGTGGAGGCCTGCTACTTGTAGCAAGAAGCTAGTAAGTTGGAGGCCATCCCTATTAGCGGGAGGCCATCGCTACTAGGCTGGAGGCCATTGCCACTAGTAGCAAG
>CAXAMN010016669.1:1175106-1232622 GCA_963970005.1 Durusdinium trenchii | reverse complement strand
CTGGGTAAGAGGTGGGTTCTTTCCAAGAGCCACCAGTCTGAAACTGCGTGCTTCAAACGTTTGAAGCGGCCGTTGGCCTAGCCAAAAGCCTGCAAATCTCATACTGAAAGAAAGAATGGTTAGTGTGCTTTTGAACCATAGCCAGTTTGGCGCCTAAACGCATCTGGGCCAGAGTAGCAGTTGGTTGTAGCTCAAACTTGAGTTGAAACCAAACAAAGTTTGTGGAGGAATGTGGAGGATATATACAGGAATCGGAATGTTTGTGGATTCTGAGCCTTCTCGTCGTAGTTTGTTCTTTTCAGCCTGCTTTGTGATCAAGTAAATAGACATTGTATGACATATGTAATCATGTGTATATATATATATACCGTATAATTATATACACCAAGCAACAATTATGTGTTTTCTTGTCTCATGACCTGTCTATGTTTGAGGATGGCTTCCTTGAGCTCTGCCCTACTTTTCCACGGTATGATCATCATCTGTCATGCTCTGCCGCTCCGCTAGCGGCTTCTTCTCGGCTGGCAGCTGTGGTGGGGGAGCACCTGAGGACTGCGCGGACCCAGTCTCAGGAGGCAGCCGCAGCTATCTGCCAAAGGTACCTCTATTAATATAATTTAGAATGATTATATCACAAGTAAATCGCAACGCTAGGCCACTCGCAAACAGATTCCAAGCATTGTCAAATGGAAACTTTTGAAAGACAAACTCCAAGAATTCAACATTACCTAGTGCAAAGAAAAAACGCAACTTCTGGCACAAGCATCAGCTACCCCCCCAGACTGGCCCAGGAAGTTTCGATCTATCTCCAAATGCCAAATGACTATGATAAATAGGGGCCACCCAAATGCACGTGGCCGAAGAACACGAAGAACACTTGTCTCTCGTTGTGCTTCACCACTTGTAAAGCTCGTCCATCAGCTCCCAGTCCATAACCCTCCAAGTCCCATACCATGAAAACCTTCCTGCAAGGCCTGCCATGAGGCAGCGGTCGCCTGTCGCGAAGAAAAGAATATCGATCTGCCATGATCTGCCAGCCAAACCCTGACAGTGGAGGCCGCTTTGCGCACAAAGGTGGCATTCAAAACACACCTGGAGCCTCAAACAAGTCGCAAGAGGTCTACTAAACATATCATGAATACGGTCGGCACTTTGAACACCTCGGCGCCTTTGAGCTGGTTCGTCTGAGGTCTCAAGACGGCACCGGATGACCGCCTCATAGACGGGATCCCTCATGCCATGCGCCGCCAAGGTATGTAGGGTGAACTCGAAGTGATCGGCCAAAGGAGTGCTGTAGCCTGTGACCGTCTGCGCATGTCCACAATGCGGTGAAAAAGACATGGATGGCCGGAGGCCTTTTGTTGGATGGTCTTCCCCTACCGATGTTCTACTCATTTCTACTTTGGTTTGTTGATGGGTAATGACAATGGAATCATGGATGAAAGCATTGGTGTAATGGTGACGAAAGGTGTGGTAGAGTTTGCGTCATCATCTGCTCCGAACAAACTGCAAAGCAACCACATGTTGATGAATGGTGCTGTAATACCCTGCATTCATCAGTTCATGTCCGGGCACATCAAAGGTATTTATCAGTGATAGCGTACACAGCTATATATTAATATATCAGTATCCGATGAACTTCAGTGGCAAAACACCTGCACAAAATAATAGATGTACCGCAATTACTTGTTTATATATTTGTTATTGATATGACAGTTGCAGTACATAAAGTTCAGCAATCCATATGATATTGGTCATAATTGGCCATGTACAGCGATGCTTGGCCACATGATCAAACAACTAAAACCTGTCTAAGGCATTTACTAAAAGGTTAAGTAATGGGTTCCCTGGACGACAACACATGTGAACACTGCCGAAAACTCACATAGACCCACACAACCTGGCCCCCCTGAAAAATGGTTTTCCTCTACCAACCTGTGGTTTTCAGGGTCCATGTTTCGTTTTCGGGAGTGCATGAATTTAGTAATCAAGCAATATCAATAATTCCTTCTGCTTTGTCTCCGGGGCTCCCAGCGGTCCAAGACTTCTTCTCCTGCTCGAATTGGAGCTGTCGCCCGAAAGAGCATCACATCCTCGACGCATGTGGAGGCTGGCCAGGTGGAAAAAAGACATACATCATGGGATGTTGAATTCCCTCAGTTCACAGGGTCGATTTGTCAGTTTTTTGAGAAGAGGAGTCAGTGCACCCTGTTTTCTGGCGCCGTTACACATCCTGAGCTCCCGCCCTTCCAGGTCCGCTCTGAGTGTGCAAACTCCCACGAAGACATGAGCGCAGTTGGGCCTGGGGCAGCGACGTCGCTTTCTGTCTGAGGGACAGGAAAAATGAGCAAAATATAAGCTGCCTACTTTGTTATCTTTGTTTGAGATTTTCGGCTATAGCCAGCCAAGGGGCAGGTTCTGGCCAGCTGGGTCAGGTTCACCCTAGTGTTTCTCACAGCTCAACAATGGCCGGAGCATCCAGCCCATCCCTGCACTCATTTTCATCATAACACACCGGAATCACACCAAACCATTGTACCTCACCTATCGCGGCTAGGCTATCACCCCACATACCACACCTATCACTGATGCGCAGCGCTTGGGACGACTGGAGCTGGTGCCCCGAGCGCCGCAAAAAACAAGTCGAGTTCTCCAACTGCTCTCGAATGGAGAGCAGGTCTACCAAACCCGAAAAGCCGATCTTCCAACGAAACAACATCTGAGTGAGAAAAAGGGTGAGAATAAAGGGTGAGAACTCAAGTTGGAAGAAAAGGGTGAGAAAAAAAAACACATATACGCTTATGCGGTATGCGGTATGCATGCAGTGCAAAAAGGCTTCTGCCTGATTTGTGCTTGCGAAAACTCAATCAATGCACGCACAAAAAAGCCTCATGATTTGTGTGTCCTGTGATGTTCCAAGCTTCTTGATTCCCGCAAACTCCATCAACATCCTGTAATCTGTAATCCATTGTAATCCTTTCGATCCACATGGAGAAACCGAACACCAGTGCCACGACCGCCCTGGACAGTCCGCCGACCCATCCCCACCGCGCCACGCGCCGCCTTCCATCGGACTCCAAGGCGTGGTTGATCTAAGAGGCCATTTATCTCTCATGCTTCGTGCAGGGAAAAAGGCACGTGCTGTGCGAAACCAAAGGTTGATCCCAACATGTGCAAGGGCTCCAAAGGTGCTAAGACTGCTCACATTTGTCGGTCTTAAAGAAAGAGACAGGAGACAGAAACATTTCCCCGTTGGGCATCCGCCAGGGCTGGGTTGGCACAAGAGTCCAGCCCAGGCTTGATCCGGTGTTCAGCGAATGGGTTTGGATCATTTTGGATCTGTGGTCAGGTGTTCAGGGTGTCCACATCTCCTGCTGCAACCCTGAATGGGTTCCCAAAGGAAAATGTGAGCAATGATCATAGGGGCCTTCAACTGCCACATGTCTCACCCAAGTTTAACTGTAAATTCCTCAATCCCTATTGGAGTCATCTTCGCCAGGTATTTGAATCTAAACCCTCTTAATCCCTCGCGTATCTCTTCTGTCATTCCTAAATGTCCTAGCCTCCAGGACGAGACCCAGCCTCCACCTTTCCCAACGCCAAGACACCATCGGAGGCCAAAGCCACAAGCCAAGACCGGGCGCTGGCAGGCTGGAGCTGGGATGCTTTCCCGGCCAACGGTGGGCCTCGAGATCCAATGTCAGCTCAGCTTCAGGCCCTACTTAAGGCATCGGGGTGTGAAATGCATCAAGAAGTCAAATAAAACCTGGTAGGTTTTTTTTGTTGATGCCCAAGCCTTGACAGAAGTTTCCCAACATCCAAGTGTCTGCGTATGGACACCTACACTGCACGAGTTACAAACAACGAGTTACACTGCACTTGGAGTCTTAGAGTTGTAAGTGATCCCATGCAACCACGTCCAAACGCTGTTCAAACAAAGGGTGCCGGCGCAGTTGAGATTATTTTGTTGCCTCGAGTTTTAGAGACCGGCGAACTCTTCAAAAGGCTTCCGTGGTTGTCTCATGCTGTTTCCTAGGATGCCATTCACACAGCCCTTCTTGGGGAAAAACATAGGAACACATAGGAAAACAATCTGTTCCATGCATTTATCACAAATGACAGACTGAGGCACCAATTAGCCATGCTCGAAACAATGGCCAAAGACCCGTTCAGATGTTCAAACGGTGACGTCCAAACGGCGCAATCTGAGCGCCCCACGTTGTGCTTCACCACACCTGAAGGAGCTGCTGTGAAAACGAGCGGGGTGATTTGATTCTTTGGCAAGGACAAAGCCAGGAGCTACCTACACTCCCTGAAATCCTCGTGGATGGCTTGGACGGTCCAAGTTAAGGATGACAAAATCCAAATACCAAACAAATGGTGCCATCAACTTCCATTTCAGGGAGCGTACCGTGAAGGTATTGAAGAAACACTTCTGATGGCAATTGGGATGGCAGTAACGTGACAGCAAGAATGTAAATAGATTTATTTTGAAACACATGGCTATCGGGCTATCACTTAAGGCATCTGATATAAAGCCTATTATTGCAACCACCCTGCCTCCCATAGTTGTTTGGACACATGCCCTCCACATCACCACACCATACCAAAACCTCAAACTTAAAACATGCTTAAGCCTAAAGAAAGCCTGCGTGACCTCAGTTTCATTGGATTCTTCCAAACCTATATAAATAAATAAATATATATATATATATATTCCTCCACCGGTCGGGCCGCGCCTCGCAGCCGAGCGTAGAGCTCCGCCGAGGCGGCGCCCTGCGGCATGGGCAGCGCGAAGTCGTCGCTGCGCCAGGCGTGCGGCGCCCAGCGGGCGCCGTGGCCCTGGATCCGGAGGGTGGAGTGGAGGATGGGACGGGTGGATGGAGTATTTTTTCATGACCGTGTGTTTTGGGGATTCTTTGGGGTTGAAGGAAGATGTCCTATACTTGGCTGTCAGTGAGCTCCTTTAGATGTTTTCCATCTTGACTCTGGGGCTCCAGTGTCCAGGACTCCAATCCAATACCAACAACTGCATGGGGTTCGATGCTTTAGGGAGGCGATCTGGGCGCACACTCTCAGTAGGTTTGTGTTCTTACACCAACAATTCAACGGCTCCAAGCAATAACCTCACTCATATAACAAGACTTGAACCGAAGTCAAGGCCAGCCATCTTGGTCTGAAGACTATCCATCACCAGGTCACTACGTTCACTACCAAACCCTCAATGCACGCCAGGTCCTGCTTGCCCGCTCGCCCTCCTTCAAGTCAGCAAGCCCTTCGTCCGTGCCATCCCACGTCCGACTCAGCTCCGCCTGACCATCGAAAAGGCTAAAGACTTCCTCAATGCATGAAGCATCGCAGTCCATGCACCGGTGCAACAGCCGGCGCGTCAGCACCTCCTCCGCGCCAGTCGTTTGGCCGGTCGAGAGGAGGCGGCTGGTTTGACACTCCCCAGTCATGGAAGTTGAATAAATATTGCCTTGTTGATCCTTTTTTATTCTTGCCTTGTTGATCCTTTTTTTAATAGAGGAAAGTAACGGAGCCTTCAATTTCTCTTGATGAGTTGACTATTCCGCCAGGGAGGGTTCAGCAAATACGAGTACCAGTGCAATGGGCAATGGATGAATAGATCATCCAAGGCATGCTCGATAGGTGGTGTCTTCGGTACGAGACTGAAAGGTTTGTTGTGAGGCATTGTGAGGGCCCCCCCTTTTGGGCACCAAGAATTGCTTTCCTCCTACGTTTCATGTAGGATCACGGATACAAGATCTCTGTCATCCAAATTGGTGAAACAAGATTTGCGCCATTTCGTGAGGACAACATGAAGTCGTCTCACTTGCACCACCGTTCAATTTCAATCTGAGCCAATGAAGGTTAGTAAAAGTTCATTGCAAAAGGAGTCTGCAGCCAAATGGGCCTAATTTCTCTCCCTTGCCCTCCATCACTGTCCCTTCCCATGCAGCTCAATAGCCTCCAAGTAGGCCATATCTGCTTGGTATTGCCTTGGCACCCATGTGATGAACAGCTCTGTTGAAAAGCGAAGGATCTCTCTTATGTTTTGGCAGACTTGCCTGCGCAAAGGCTCAAGTCTGAAAGAAAAACATTGGCAGCCTGCAACGTCCTTCAAAATTCATAAAATTATGAGATCAAAATAAGCGTTTGCGAATTGGTGAAAGGATGAGCCGAATCTTTTGCAACGCTTGGGCGTTCTTGCTCTAGGATGCTCTATAGACCTATCGCTTGGGGCATTTGCCAATCCGAGTCAATCCTGTAAAGCCGGAGCTTCAAGGAGTTATCCCGTCACATCGCCAGTGCAATTGTTGATTTGTTTTAGACATGAAGCATCCTCCGCCGCTTGCTTGCTGATGGAGAGAGGGAGAGAATCATGTATAGAGTAGAATCCCCTTTGAAGAACAAAAACATTCTTCAGTATCCCCCATATATAGTAGAATCCCCTTATCATGTATATAGTAGAATCCCCTTATCATGTCAGTCACACACACAGAAAACCCCCGCTGATGCCCGGGCGTCCCGGACCAGTCGGGATCGCCCGGGCGGATCAGCTCGATGGGCCGCGCGGCGATGAGCAGCTCGCCGAGGGCAATGTCGGCCTCCGGTTGTCACCCCTGAAGAACCAGGAGTGTTGTCCGGATGGTTCATGTGTGACACTGACTAGAACTGTGACACAGGAGTCACTGCACCTAGAACTTCAATGTGAAGATCTTAGAACCAGGAGTCATAGAGCGATAGGGCCGTTTTGGGGTGGTGTTGGTGTTTAGTCCCATCCAGTGAGTGAATGTGACAGTGGCACCCAGACTTCCTCCAAGTTCGGCACCCCTTTTGAATCTATTGAAAGTTCTTGGTGAGGTGGACCGACCACATTTTAACCTTTTGGGGGAAGGGATGGAAGTGTGTCCTATATAGTATCCTGCATATCTTCTGGATGGTTCTTGCCAGCTATAGCAGCTACAGTGTTCATCATCTGGTGTATTTCGGGAACTAACTCTTCAGCTGCGGGCTGGGATCTTTGCTGTGACCGCATTCCACGTCTTACGACCTGAGAACAAAGCATTGCAACCTGGGCACCATAGTATCCTGATCCCATGCGATGCGTCTTCCACCGCGTGGGACGCGCGTGCCGCCGCCTTCGCCACGACCCCGAGGCCGCGTCCAGGAAGCTCTTTCCGCTCCAGCTTCGAGGACTCGAACCTGCAGGATGCGGAGGTTGGATGAGGTTCGGGGACGGTGATCCACATGGCCTTGGGGCCTGGCGGGGCTCATGGAAAATAGGCGAAGGTCTTTTTGCTAGTGCTCTGTGGCTTCTGTAAATTCATGTAAATTCAAATCATATCAGCATTTCAGATTGGATCCATGTCTCCATGTCTGACTAAGAACTAAGAATTTTCAAAGCCTGCGGATGAGTAGGCTGCAAAAGGGAGACCTGAGGCTGTTTTTGTTTGCAATACATCCTCCAGATGTCGCAAACAGATCGGAGAATTCCGACAATACAATCAAGAACCACAACCTACTCCAAAGCCACTTGCGATCTATTACGGTCCATGGCACTTCCGATAGTGAAGCTGGCCTAGAAGCGGGCCCGTGTGTCCTTGGGCTCCGAAAGTCGAACCCCCACCACACTCGCCACCCGAGCTCTTCCCACCACCCGAGCCACCTTCCGCCCCTTCCCACCACACCTCAGTGGACCCATGTCCTCAGGTACCACCACGTGTTGCATGATGCTGGCACCACCTGGAGAGTCTTTCTTCGGGTGAGCTGCGAGGTTCGGGTCTCCCACACAGATTTCGAAGGTTTTTTTAATGGTTTTTTTTTCCGTGGGACCCGTGACACCCAGTGATGACTTTCGGAGGTGGAAACGCCTGGGTGGGCGAAAGCCCCAAAAGGGATGCCCATGCCCAAAGCAACGACCACCCAAAAAAAACACTCACCCCCGCCCACTCCAGTATAACTGTAAGCCCAAGAATCAACACGAGCAAATCAATCTGGCAGTCTTGGATGTTGGAACACTTTCCCGAAACAAAGTTGCCCGAATCAGCATGCTTGCTCACTCCTCGCAACAAGCTCGCTGGTCTCAGCTCACTTTGGATGCCACTCTTCAACACAAAAAAAGTTCTGCAACACCTCAAGGTCCCGGACGGCCTACACGGACGGCCTCCCCTCTCCCCACGTCAAACCCCGCACCCATCAGGTTCAGAACATCGATCTCACCGGAGCTTTGCCTGGCAGCACGACGGGCGGCACGCCGGTTGATCTCACGTGTCTCGATACCATGACCCTGACTCTGCAGGCCACTCTCTCTCCATCGCCCCATAGTTTGTCGAAATGAGACACCTCCAAAAACATCTCTAAAGTAACCAGTGTCCAACAGGGGTCACAAAGGGGTTACTGTTGGTGTGGCTCGTCCCATCCAGTGAGTGGATGTGACAGGGGTTACCCTGACTTCCACCCAACTCCATGGAACTGCTGGCAGATTTGGAGGATTGAGGAGGTCAATGGAGGTTACTCTGGAGGTCAATGGAGGTTGGGGGCTCTACATGCGACCCACGGGGTGCCGTAATGCCGGGCCTTACCACCGGAAGCACAAGCTGATTCGTGAACAAACGGCTCTGTGCCCCTCCGGCCCGCTTTCGAGGACGGGATCCGTCTCCCATCTAGCCGGACGGGCGGCTTGCCGGTTTCAGAAGCACCTAATTGAGTGACAAAAGAACAAACGTGCAACAAATGCATACCAAAATAGTTATACTGTGACTATCTGTGACTATAATATGATGTCAACCGACATTCATGTCGATTTTTTGTGTTTTTTTGAACGGAACCCAGCCTTGCTTCCCTTCCTTCACTCCTTGCTACGTAATACCTTCTTGGACTACGTCTCCGCGTGTTCCATTCCTCGCCTTGCACCCAAGTCCACGAGCATTGGAAAGGTCATGCCCACGTGCTCACAGGTCCACTGTAGCACCCTGGGCTCCTGCGGTGTACGTGGTCACGATGAATTGGGTATTAGTGCCACTTGATCCACATCCGAGTTGACACTATAAAGTCCCAACAGCAAGGAACTGTGCAACACCACATGATCCCAAATATCATGAAATATCTGAGCAAGCCTCGGCCCAGAAACCAATCCAAGTCCGTCCTCCATAGCCTTTTTCGCCGCTTTCCAGTCTCCCATCTGGGCATAGGCTTGTGCTCTCAGCCCGCCACTGGCTGGTGCACCCAACAAGGAACACTCCTTCGATGTCTGGCGCGGTTTCAACAAGCCCCTCTCAGTGAGGGTTAAGAGGACATCCAACACAGGTAAGATTATCTGGATTCGATACATTCCAATAACACGCCCACAGTCTAGAGTGGAGAGTAAACCAGCCAAATCCCATGGTTTACAAGTCCATCAGGCTTCCATTCTGTGGTTTGGAAACTGTTCATGACAATAAAGGGAAAACAGAACTCACATCCACGTGGATCCAATTCACAGCTCTTCGGCCATGGGCCATGCCGCTCTATTCTCGATTCTCCTCCACGCAGGCCTTGTTGAAGCCCTGCAGCATGGGAAGTTTGCCAAGTGGGCCGGCCCAACCGAAGGTGTTGGGGCTGGTGCCAGTCATAGCACTGGCCCACTCGGTCAAAGGGATGAAACACATCTAGCTGGTCCATATCGCCCGTTTCGTGGGGCGGATACAAATGAACAAAGTAAGAATTCCGGCTTGCAAAGTAGTGGAGGCCCAGGGAAAACGAACTTCCTCTGCAGAATCACTGGTTTAAGCGAAGGACACCAAGAACTTCCTGTGATATTCATAACACCAAAAGTCAGCACAAAGCTCCACCAAATCTGTCATTTCGAGCCCTCGCGCATGACCAATATGCCATGGTTACTGTATGTTACTGTCATAAGCACCAACAATGCTGCAGTCACCCCAGAATCATCCCCGCTCTCCACACTCACCAACCACACATGGGACCACCACCGTTTGAGGCCTTCTTTAGCAAAATGCTGGCACGCCGCCGCCGGAGCTCCAGCAAGCTGTTGGACTCCGGGCTGGAAGCCCCGTCGGACGACTTATCGAAGGCGCCTCCCGCGGATCCGCAGCGGCTCGCTTTGGGCTCGCGTCCCCGAACGTTTTGTCACTTGGGCTCGCTTTGGCTCAGTCGACTGCGGGGTCGTGCCAATGCTCGTGATGTCTAATTCTGACTGGGGAGTCTCTTGTCGACCAGGAAGCGGGGTAGAACGTGCCGGCGCAGTCTTCCTGCCTAAAAGGCGAAGCCCACGAGTCAGCAGCATGTATGCAACCTCCGCATGTATGCATGCGTAGGGCACATGCACATCTGCTGATAAACGGGGCCATATCAAATCATGGAAGGCAGATTGCAAAAGGAATATTTGTGTTATGTATAACATCATATAACTATATGACGACAAACAAATATGAAGTACTTCCTGTGACCGGCATATATAGTTACATGATGTCCGTTGTTGTACATTTGTTCTATAGACCAGCTCTGCTTAAAAATAACAATAGGACAAGTGTCTTTGGTAGCTAAGGTTCAACTTTGTGAACCCAAGGCATTGCTGGGCTTCAGCCTGAAGAAAAGCTCAACACCGTGGTCATCAAACATATACATCGAGATGCAGGGCTACTCAGTCTGTCTAACATTTTCTGCTCCATTGGTCCATTGCCCTGACAAAACATGCTGTAACAATCCTCGTACCTGTCATGCCCTACCTATGCAGGAGAAGTACTGCCGTAGCATGCTGACAACCAATAAGCATACAAGTGCAACGTACCCAGTGTGTGGAAGAAATTGTTCATTATTCGCTGGGAGCAAACTCCACCACACTGTGTTTGATCATGAACACTAATTGGTTGAGAAAAACGCAACAACTTGAACAAGCCGCCAAATGTACAGCATAGCAACCCAGTACTCGATTGCGTCCTGCGCCTTTTTTGTGTGTGCATAAAAAATAGAAAATATATGACTATTATGTTTATAATGCACATAGTGAATCCACACATACTATATTAATATATATGTATTAGTATAATTAGTTATATGTATACAGTGGCCTAAGGGTCAAGGACCATCCTGAGGATGCCCTTTGGCCCCAAAGACCATTCTCTGGAAGTACTTTCACCTCCAAGACCATCCTCAGCAGGTACCTGGACCCTATGGGGTATATACACAGTGGATGATGATGATGATGATGATCGAATCATTGGCGACTCTGGTCGATCCACCAGCCTTGTGCTCGCCGGCTTCTTGGTGTCTCCGCGCGGCTTTGGCCACCTGGTGGGCGCA
Organism: Durusdinium trenchii; assembly: GCA_963970005.1. Lineage (NCBI taxonomy): Eukaryota > Dinophyceae > Suessiales > Symbiodiniaceae > Durusdinium > Durusdinium trenchii. Next base: position 1,221,315 of record CAXAMN010016669.1, on the reverse strand, counting down.
CCGTGCAGGTTGGGCTTCACCAATGAAGGATCAAAAGGTTCCATATGGCTCTCCAGGAAGGAGAATCCAGAAAAAACAGGTAAAACAAATGTCTTTTGTTCAAAGGTCTTGGGACATGTGTATCTATATAATAAGCACATCTTGGGTGAGGCAGAGTCACTAGGTAGAACATAAGTAAAACGAATAAACCCCTTTTCAAATGTCAGAAGCCTCTTGCATGTTGATGCTACCCGGCCAACTTTTGAAACTTTGCAGCTTCGACCATGCAGCTCGTGTGGGCTCTTTTGATGCTGGGTTGCCGGCATTGCTTCGAGAAGGTCGACTGGACACTCTGCATCTGTTGAATCCAGCTAGAACATTGAAATCCAGCCGGAAGGATCCACAGGTGCGGAGGTAGGTAGAAACAGTCAGTCAGTGAGAAGCAGGGTGGAAAGCTCAAGTTCATACACCAGCAAGTTCCATGACACACATTTAAGTAGTGCAGTATGAAGATAAGTGGCATGTATTGTGTGTCTTGTTGCCATTGCTCCATCTTTTTGGCCCTGACTGCCATGGCGCACTGATGGATGCGTAGTCTGTGAAGCAGGGGCTCGCCCTTCAAAATAAGGGCCCCCCTGTCGCTTCCACCCAGCCATTCGTTGCAGGAAGGATTTGATGTTTCGGCGATCGAAACATTTCGAATTGGTAGCCGTGGCCGGCTGTGGCCATATGGGCTGGCCAAGGTCAACCCTGTTAGGCAGCTCATGGCTTATACTTGGCCGCAGCCTCCTTGAATTGGGGCTCCAGCTGTCCCAAGATGTTCCTGGCTGTCGGGATGGATGTGATGAAAGACCCTAAAAGGATGATACCGATACCTATAGCAAGTGGGTGTACTCTGCTGTATCAAGCAAGGTAAGTTGTCCAATAAACATTATAGCGGTTAAGCCTTCAAAGTAAAACACCTCTTCAGCTCCTGAAATGCATCTAGAACAAACATAGAATTCCAGTGCTTACTGCGCTAGTGGTGCTTGGGAGGCCTGGGAGGGCAACTTCAGACTCTTTTTCAAGCAGTGCAATAGTGCGAACACATTCAACTTGATAGCAATCACGGTACGGTAGTGCATCTGCAAATACTTATGAACACCACCACAGGCTTGTTTTGATACAAACAACTCTATGGATACGGTTTTAGGCGGCTTTGCCCCCCAACAGTCTACTTGAACAGTGTGATGGACCTGGCTTTGACCAATGACCTTCATAACGTCACATTTGTCCACCGGCACTGAAATGGGTCACCTTGACCCGGCATGGTGCTCTGGCATCCCCAAAAGCAAGAACACCTTCACAAACAAACCCCATTCTCAACTTTCAGGGACTCAAAGGACCTGCCACCTGCAACCAATCAAGTGGACCTGCCACCTTCTCAAGTGGACCTGCCACCTGCAACCTTAGGAACCCTAATATCAGACAGGTGGCTTGAAGGATTTACGGTCGATCTTGCCTCACAAACGGCCGAAGCCACGAAGCCGGCTGAGGGAATGCCCCAACTTCCAACTTGGATAGAAGTACCACTTTGCCTCAGCCTTGGCCACAAAGAACACAGTCTTAAACAAACTAAACGTTGAAAAGTGGGTGAGCCTGGAATAATATCTTGAGTTCATTCATTTTGACAGCGCACCGATTCACATCAGTTGTGCGGTCGGAGCATTTAAGGCTGGGGGGTCTGGGCACAAACATCGGCGCCCTTTTTCCGACCGAACAAGCGGCGCCCGCTGGATCACCATGCCTTTGATGGGATGGGCACATGGCAATCAGTCTCCACTTCATCAAAGGAACCATGGGAATATCATTGGATATATTCCAGTGTTCCGAGTTCTTCGTCCGAGTTTGAAACCACCTCGGCGGTGCCGTCCCCCAAACAAGAAAAACATCGAACAAAACACAACACACATACAGTGATCATCCGAGTGATTGAGTCGTCCATCGTTGTGATCATTGGAGTCACTCGTCTTTGGGATCTGAGAACTGATCTTCCTGCTGGGGAAGATCTGAGGAATTCACCCAGCCAACACCTCCTGTAGAACTCTGCGATGTGAGACGATCAAGAAATGCCCACGACAGAATGTGTAGAACGTGCGACGCCAGCCGCTAGAGCGTTTCGTGTCTATAGCAAAGTGTCCAATGTCTCTGGAAAGACCCCCAGGTTTAGACACACAGACACATAGAGATTCTCAGATGAAGACTATTATTGAAACTAAGCCAGTCTAATGATCCAGGTTCAAGTGAAGGGCTCAACTATGTCCCTCACCCCACCTGCAAATGGTTTTTGAAGAGCAAATCAATCCACCCGAGTGCACCATTCACCTCCACCAACGTCAAGCTGCAAATCTTGGACGCGGTCTTGGCCTCCACCTGCGCCGGCGTTCAAATGCTTGCGACAAACAGAAACAAGTATTATTGAGCATCCTTATACTTACTCCACCCTACTCCACCTACAAATGCTTCCTTCTTCCCAATGACTCCGTTTCAATCCCGGACGCGGATCGGATGCGGATCGATGCCATGGACACGCCCGGCCCGGTGCCGCACCGTGGCGGCACGGGGCTCGTTCTTGATGAGCGCCAGCTCGCCAAAGAAGTCCCCGCGCTTGTAGTCCAAGACCTCCTGAAATGGGTCGGTGGAGGGGTCGGGTCGGGTCGTATTTCGAAACCGCTCCGGTCGGCCAAAGCACCATAAATATCCATAAATGATCCATCAACCACCGAACAAAAGAAGGCTGATACCGTAGAACCTTCGAAGGAGATTGTAGAAGAACAAAACCTCGTGGAGGCATCTGGGACCACCTTCTTGGGATCTGTAGGGACCACCGGACCTGGGATCCCTGCCTCGTTGCTGCCATCCGCACGCTTCTTGGTGGCCACGAGTTCGCCCTCCTCCACCTCGGTGGGAGTCTGGCTGGTGCGTTGCTTTGGAAGGAGCATGGGAAAGCAATAGGCTGTCATGGCTGCAGAACATTAACCTCTTAAACTTGCGCTTCATGTGTTCTTTTTTACCTTTTGAGGCAAACTACCCGCAATCTCCTGCGAAATGACATTAGGAAGACTCCGTTTCTCCACACAGAAGGGAGAAACCTGGGGCAGGACGCAAGCAATGGACATCCAGTTCACAACCCCCACCCCCCGAGAATGCTGGATTCCGGCCCCATAGCCCCGAGGTGGTCCTTCCATGACCGCCTCCAGGCCCCATGCGCCCCATTTCATCTCTCCTCATGGGCCATCCTCTCTTGCAACTTCAGGGCACAATGTAGAAGGTGTCTCCTGGGTCGCCCTGGTTGATAATCTTCCTTGGTGCATGAGGCAAGATTGGAGAAAGCGGTGGCGGGGTGTGAGGTGTGTCCGCTTCAGGGTCTGGCAGAAACTAGCCGGGGCGTGTTTGGTGCAAGATCCAGAACGGTCAGCGCCCAGGCTGGCCAGGTGATGATTTCCAAGTGGGTTTAGCTCCTGTGATTGTTCCCGGTTGACAACATAATCGAGTTCAGTGCCTCTGCAAAGGAGGGGGTGTTTTATGAGACAACACGACTGGCACCGTCAGCCCAAAGAGTTTGATGATAGATGAATACACCGCAATTTCGCAAATATTATGATCTTCCTTCAGAACCTGTCCAAACCAATCAAAACCAAAAACAACAAATGCGAAAATAAAACAAACACACAACAAGTTGTAACATCTCCATAGGTAAGAAGTTCCCGTGGTTGCCTCTTGCCAAGCAAATTGCACGACTGAAACGATACTGAAATGCACAACCAGCCCCATGACCTGCAAGCAGCCGGCCACATCCTCAAAATAATCGCATGCTTTCAAAGCTTTAGCTCACCCCAATCTAGGGCTGCATGGATCAGTCATGAACCTTATAGGGACTCCATCTCAGATGGTCCACTGGAATACCAAGGACCACGTGATCATGTCCAGTATGTTCTGGTCATTGACATTCACCGGATGCGCCGCCTTCTTAAGGCATTTAGCCGAGGGAACCGGTGAAAGGACAGGATTCTTGGCACCAGCCGGTTTCACTTGTTATCTGAAAGGCGTGTCACACCATGTTTCCCACGGCCTGCCATCCTGCGCATCTATCCTTCTTCGAGGCGAACCCCACGTCCAACCCTTCCGCCGCAGCCACTGTCCAGCTTCCAGGCCCTCCTGCTGCAAGCAATCGGCCAATTGCCTGAGGTCTTCGGGCTTCGGTTGAAAGGTGTGGCCGGTCCGGTCGAAAGTGGGTGAAAAAACCAGGACCTGCGGCCTCTCTTCTGGTCCCGAGAAGAACGCACTAACATTAAAGGGACTTTGTGAACGATTCAAAAGGATTTTTAATCAAGTGCAGTACTGTAGTCTTTGACCTCACAGGATTTTCAGGGACACAAACACGTTTACCAAACACCTTCCTTATCTTCATCATGCTTTGATCTGCTCGCTCCGCTTCGAAGACAAGCCAAGCCACATCAAGTCATAGCTCTCCAAAGTCTTGAACAAAGGCACAGTCTTCCTCAGCGACTCAGTGGGTCGCAACACTCCACTCGGCAAAGTGTTAACATGTCCGAAAGAGACCTGGGACCGTGACCTGCCAACTCAAAAGTCCCTGAGTTCCATTTCCGGTCTTTTCATCTTGATCAACTGTGAATGCCATGGACATTCGACATCAAATGTATAGGTCAAACGACTTGAGGAGTTCTTTCAACAAGTGGCACATCTGACAACTTGTTTCGCCCACTGACCCACCCAACCACCCAAACCAACCAACCCACCCGTCCACCGATCCAAAAAGGCTCCGAAAGGGGTGCTTGGATCTGACTCAACCATGAAACCAACCGAACCCACCATCACCACCACTTGTCCAAGTGTCAGGAAGTCTTGAAAGGCTTCGCGGCGCTTGGCGCTCGCGTCGCGTACGATGTGCGAGAAGGTCTCACGGTCCAGCTGCCACACCACGGCTTCCTCCGTGGCCTGCGGCTTCTGGGCGCGGAGTTCATCAGATTTCAAGTCAATGTTTGAATAGAAGCATCAATAATTAGCTCGCACAATCTTGCAACTGTGGGGGGGGCCCAATCATTTCACCAAGCCTTTCTGAACACTGCGCTGCACTTCAAGATGTCTACACCACCCTTCTCCAAAAACTCCAAGAACAAAGTCTCCTTTTTTGTTGGACATGTTCAGCTTCCTAATTACTAACCGTCCCGTCCCCGGTTACACCGGGACACCGCAACAGCCCGGTCGGCCTCGACTGAGGCGGCGCGTGGGCAGTTGTACAGCAGCGCCAACTCGCCAAAGACATCGCCTACAGGCGAAACCGCGGCGGCTTCGCCGCGGGACGCCGCCCTTGAGGGACGCTGTGAAAGTGCTTCTCGCAGAATAAAAATGGCGTGGTGGATGCTGGGTGAACGTTGGACGGTAGGAAAAAGACATGAACATGAAGAAAACACCCATTGAAAAACACTTTGGAGTAGGAACTAACTGGCTATGTGCATCTCAGCTGGTGACAAGAGTAACATTACAGCAAGTGATTGAAAAGAACTTGTTCCGAAAACAGTAAGACCTCATGCTCCACAGAAAAGACTAAGAGTTGCTATGCCCAAGCCTTGTCCACACTTTTTCACCACCTTGTCCGAACCGTCAATCTTCTTGATGCCTCAAAAAACCACCGATCGGCGCAAGGCACTGGTGGATGCAGGATGCTGATGGTGAGTACGGGAGTACGGGAAAGGCACAAGAAAAAGATCTCCTAAATACATGTATCCCCCCCCCCCCCCGCAAACTAACATAGAACCTGAGAATTGACCTGTGGAAGACCATGTTCCTCTACAACCCAGTGGTTTTGGGGTCCATGTTAATCTGCAGGGGAGTATGTTGCAGCAACGGCGGTGTGCCGCAAGTGTGCCAGGCATGCCAGCCAGGTGTGCCAAAGGCGGACACGTTACCCAGCTTCCGAACTGAAGCTAATGTGTTGAATGGAAGCTGCCCATGTTGTTTGGCCAACTGGATATGACTAGCATGGGCTATCGCTGTAATGGGAAGTGGATATTGTCTTTGACATGCTGGCATGCTGGCATCACAAGGAATATCATTTTTGCCTTCAATACTCGGAGAAGCCCCCATACTTCTAGTGGGATGATGTGTCAATAGGTATGTTACACTTATAGGTATATAACCATTATATATCGCATGTAAGCAAGTAATGGCACTACTTAAAACATTATACACCATGTCTTCTGTGGTTCTGCTGTGGAGGACATTTCCTCGAGGACTGCCGCAAAGTGAGCGTGAGTGTGTGTGTGTGTGTGTGTGTGGCATGGTGTGACTCTAAAGGGACGTCTGTCCGCAGAGCATGCCCACATGAAGCCGACAAATGGATCCTAGCCCCTCTCTGCAACAGTGGTGATGCTCAATATCAATACAATGCATAGCAATTGCAAACGACTCCACTCAATTTTAAACGGCATTGAACTAACTAGGAGGTTGTGCCATCTACTCTGAAAATACGGCACATGCAAACGAGGAATGTCCGCGTCTTTACAGAACGGGTCCATTACTGTGTGCCTGCTGTGCTGCCCGGCACACACCAAATGCAGAATTCCACCACACCCAAAACCCAGCCCATGGCCGCTGCTCCCATCCACTTCTGCGAACGGAGGGGCAATCAAAGGCACCAGACTCAATGAGGAACATCACATCACCTGAGCGGTCACGGTCGGTGGGTGATTCTTGGCGGGCGAACAAACCATGCCGAACTCCGTTGGTCAGGAAAAACGGCCTGTTCCGTGGACCCCGGACGTGGACCCCCCGTTGATCCACAAAGAGCCGAAAGAGATGCCGAGAGAAATGCCTCGTGTTCCAGCTGGATGGATCGATTTGGGTCTTAATGGGTCAGCCCCGACGGAGACTAGGTCCATGTTTGTCTGGCGTCGGTCGGTGAAGCTCGCTCGCTATATTTGTACCTCTGCTTCAGGATTTCCATCGGACCCATCCCATTCTCTGGAGTATCTGTTCGTCGTTCTGAGTGGCCGTCGTCACCCTCCTGGATGATGCGTTCACCGGCGGGGATCTTCTTCTCTAAGAAGGCATCCAGAATCACCTTCAAGTCGTCTTTGCCTTGGAACAGTCATCGGACGAAAAACGATGGTTGACATCGCAAGGCAAAGCAAACGACAAGATTGACCAAAAAAGCAGTAATGAGAAGCAAAGGTGGAGCATTGGAAACCTATTGCAAGTTGACTTGCAGTTGGACTAGCCTAGTATACAATGGTATATTCACCATATAAGGCTTGTATATATATATATAGGCTTGTTGGTCATTGGGCAAGCGTGACAAAGAACATGAGGCTGAAGAGCCATGGACAAGCCATGCACACTGAAGCATTTGATTCTACCTCTCGCCCGCCGGATGGGCCGCCATGGCTGGACGTATCAGGTGCCCCGGTCACCTCTGCTGAAAACAAGTGACGGTCTCCGCGCTGCGAAGCGTTAGCGATTCATACCTAGCACTTCCAATGGGTGCCCCGTCTGGAGACCTATAAGTAGGGTAGTCTATTGGACACCCATTGGATGATCCTGATATGTGATTCATATATATATATATACCCTCACATTTTACGTCCCAACGACCTACCAAACTTCGGAGTTTGCGCCAAGGTTGGGGACAGCTCCATGTTGCAAGCCGAATCGCCGATTCGTCCATCGGCTCTGGATGGACCCACATCGGCACAAACAGGAAGTCCAAAAAGTACCAAAGTGGAGGACTTCCTCTTGCCCCAAGTGCATGTCATTTCTTGTGTTGTGTGGACATTGCGGGACAACTCCAGTTTCAGGAGCTTCCGTTTGGTTTTGTGGAAAGCACCTTCTGGTAGCTCCTCACAAAGTTTCCCTGGCCAGGTGGTCATGAGGAAGTCTTAGATACTACAATATTTCTTGACACTTTACCCGAACTTGCCGTCACTAAGGGGCAAAACCCGCATCACCCACGCTCCAAAAACAGCCCTCTCCATGAACACAGGTGCTGAGGGCATTGAACAAGAAGCTCTTGGACAGGACATCTTTGATGCGGGACTCCTGTCAACAATGCGCTTCTGCTGCCTATAGCTTTCACTCTGAAGTAGGTAAGTAGGATGTGTTCAAAGCCCAAAGATTGAAACATTCTACCTTCTGAAACAAAGTTGCCATCTCCTCAAGGGTATAAATCATTGTGTGGCTAAGATTGAAACATCCGCATTCTCCGTTCGACTTCCGAATCGGGTTTCTCGCACCAAACATCGCACCAAACATGTTGCAGGGCTCCGGGGTCATGACCATCAAAAGCGATATCTAGTTCTTCACGTGATTCATGGAGCAAGGCATAGCGAGTATATGTATAATAGGTATATAGTATACTCCGTTATTTATTTGCAACAACCAACTACAAACAACTGCCTGGCTTAGTCAATCAAATCACAGTTCAATTTGCTGTTCTTTCTTTTCGGCCCCAGGGCCCCATCGGGGCCCCATCGTCGAATTCCCAGCCCAAGACATGCCAAGTTTCTGCCCCTTTCAAGGGATCCCTTGTCTGTATGTGGAAGTACTGGGATTGTGCGGTATCTTGAAGCCTCCAAAAGTATCTCAAAAAGTACTTGAAGCCTCCTGGCGCCTACAATCCCAGTGTCTCCAATCACCCTCTCCAAGGGTGGCAATGGATCCATAGGCCGGTCATGTTTCATGTACGCCGTATGTGAAACCTGAGGCTCTTTCTAGTTGCCGCAAACCTTCTGCCGGGAGATATAAAATGTGAGATAACAACTGCATGTTGCTCACATTCTTAGCAAGCTCAGCGAATAAAAACCTTACCTGCGTTTAAAAAAAAATGTTTCTCCCTCTAGTGCAGTCTACGGTGTTTTCTCTTGGCCGTTTCATCGTTGCGCCTGCTCTGTGCTCTTCTCATAGACCGGTGGCTCAAAGGCCTTCTTCTCGTTGAAGGCGCCGTAGGCCTCTGCGGAGACCGAGCCTGGCAGCGACCGGGTGGGCTCCGAAACGCCATGGCGGATGAGCCATCCGACATGGCCAGGCCAAACATGGCATGGCCAAACGTGTGGGTCAGGGTCTTTCGTGGGTGTTCTCGGGTGTAGGACGTGCATATATACATATAAGGTGTTGCATTCAATAAGATATTCTTGAATGACTTATCCCCTCAGGCTTGTAGCTCGGGATGTAAGAGGATGTAAGGAATGTATAGCTCAAGACAGGGGTGCGATTGACGGGCCAGGGTGTGTTCGCATCCACTGGGCTTACTGTCCCGACTTAAGACTTCCGCAAATCGTCAAGACTTTACTCGATTGCTACCTAAGAGATGCTCTCTTCCTTGCCCTTCGGGTCAGTATCTTTCCGCGCATCCTCCCTGACGCCTCAAAATACTTGACAAAAAAATCCATGAGTCTTGCCAAGATGTGTTGCCTTTCTCCAAGCCTCCTCCAACCTTCCAACCCGCTGTGAGCCGTCATCGCCACGTCTTTCAAACATTGTTTTTTTTGCGTGGTGGCGCCTCGCTGTCCCTTCTTCATATAGGCGGTTGGTGGCTTCCAATCATCGTCTTCATCTCCAAAGTCGTCCTCGTCTTCATCGCTGTCCTAGCCGGACAAAAATGGTTGCTCAATCGAATTCGGACAAAGTAAATGCAACAATGATTCCGGCATGTAACATATCGACAAGGGTTGGTGGAAAAGATGCACGCACGCACACACACACAACAACAGCCAAAATCCAACAATTCTTCAGGAAACGGGCATTGTGCGGTGTAAGCAATGTTGTCTATAAAGCAAGCAGCAGAATTAGGTCAATCGTTGCCGGGGCCAGGGAAAGAAAACAACAAGAGAACAGTCGCTAAGTTTGTTCAGCCTTGCATATTCCTAACCCCTCATGAGTAGGGCGAGTTCCATGAAATTGGATGATGCTCCATCTGTCAGGATCATAAGGCAAAAATGGACATGTCCCGTCCCTCAATACAGTAATCCCTTCACTTTGCTGCCTCCTCTTCCTTCTCCTCTTTCTCTTCCTTCTCCTCCTGGGCTTCTTCAGCCTCGGCCTCCTCTGCAGCCTCGGCCTTCTGCGCACATTTTGTGGGCAGTGGGAACCCCACAGCAGGGCCCAGTGGGAACCCCAGACCACATGCGGACTTGTCCAGGCTCAAGGGGCTTGGGACCTAGACAGTCACAAGGTGAGTCATGTAGACTTGCACCCATGGAGCACCAGAGTCTGTGAGCCTTCTGACCTTCTTTTGGTAAGTCCAAGTCACATATAGTCACTATACCTAGACTACTGATGACTACTGGACCACCTTACATTTCCAAATGCTACCCACCTAAAGTACCCATTATGAACAACTTGCCAATGTGCAAATTTCAAGGGTTCGCCCCTGGAGGTGCTCGAGTTTTTTCGGGATTGCTGGAACGGTGATGATACCGTCCCACCGAAAGTATACCCTCATGCTTATTGACTCTACAGACTCCTCCGTTGTAGAGGAATATATTAATGCGCAAAGCGGGGTCATTTGCACGGTCCGTGTTAGTGTCTGGAGGGGGGGTCATATCAGACCGAACCACAGGGCCTTAGGGGTAGTCCGGGGTAGTCACCTTTAACTTCACTTGTGGACCAAGTCAATTAAACAAACTAGTAACAAGAAGCTACTAGTAACAAAGCGCATTACTACGTTGGTAGCATTCTTACTACTAGTAACAGGAAGCTACCCGCCCATTGAACTCCACACCAGTGCCTCCTGCGCCGGGGGTGGTTTCTCGGTGGCTTCGCCCGAGACAGCGGCCTCAGGCGCCTCAGGCGTGGTTTCCTCAGGGTGTGGCACAGGTCAGGCTGGCTATGTCCGTTGAGGTCTTCCTCACCCGACCCGGTAAAAAGGTGCCAGAAAACGACTAATTAAAGCAAGAAAGATCTCCAACCCACGTCTATTTGGACGAAATCTACGGTATACGGTATACCGCCTAAGTCTTTTTCGGTGCCTTTCGTGCGACAAAATCTTCCGATCCAAGTGGCAGCACCCTTGGCCTTCGCTTCTCCCACCTTGTCTGACAGGACCTTGATCTCGTCCTAGGCAGGAACGGTGCCAGGCACTGTCTGAGGATCCAAGGGTTGAGAAGGTGTGCTGAGCTGGTGTGCTCAAAAGCGGCTGATGTGAGCAGCAATCCAACTGCGGCCGTAAAACCATCTCGTCTTCGCTTCTTTTTGGCCGTGTCTAGGACATTCTAGGACCGTCCCGGGCTCCTGCAGCTCCTTGATCTCATTGCGGAGCTTCTCAGCCTCGCCCACACCCAAGGAGTAGAGAGATTCCTTGCCTGCAAGCCGAGGGGGCTGAAAGCGCGGACACACAGTGACGTGGTCAAAATCCAGCTGTGGGAACTGGGCCGACTGGGGTTGAGAGCGATTCTGGCGTAGGTGAGGTTTGATTCTTGTTTGCGCAGTTTCTTGAAAGACCTTGCGTCAAGTGGGGGTGTCAGCTTGTGGCCAAAGCTGCCATAGATTACAAGGCGACTGGGTGTGGAACACGCCGACTGAACTTTCTTGATGCTTGGCACTTGGCACATGAGTCTCCCTAGCTGGCTCCCTGTCTCCAAAACGCTGGTGTTTCTCCTGGGGTGATCCTCTCAAATGTGAACAAAACTTGCTGAAAACCAGGAGATGTCCACACCTTCCATACCTGGCTCAATGGCGTGGGATTGTTTCTTTGCCTCAATCGCTTGGAACAGCCATTGCTGCGAGCCATAGCTACTTGCTTGTATTTCTGTGCAAGCTTCAGTGAACCGGATTGCGGCACTGCGGTGCTCCAGTGCTCCCTCCACATCCAACGAGCCTGTCTTGGATCGCTCGGCGAGCCAGCGGACCATAAAAGGCACCTGGGCGGCGAGCCAGCGGACCATGCGGATGCGGATGGCTCCTGTTGACAGTGATCGCTCTACATGGTGATGTTGTAACGATCGTTGTCGTTAAATGTCGTTAATATGTTGGGCCTGACTATGCCGAACCATGTCAACAAGATTCATTGATCAGGTTTGATGATGGGACAACGCAACAAATACACGGGCAGCATCTTCAATCCATGTTTCAAGGAGAGACTCGGTGCCCGCTGGGCAAAGTCATCAGTCCTCTTGATTCTCTATGAGGCAAACTCTGAGCTTTCTTGTCAGCTGGGATGGAACTGCAACACCCACTAGTCTAGCGCCTGCCCTGTCATATATGCACAAAAAAGAACAACGTTTAAACAAGCAAACCCGACTTCCCCAGCCTTTTTGGCTCCATCTTGACCCACCAAATCGGGGGGTCTCCTCCCATCTGTGCCAGCGAGGCGCTGGGTTGTCGGGACGCTCCAGAAGGACCTCGGTCACCAAGTTCTCGAGGATGGGATTCACCTTGCTCTGAATGTACCTCGTCGTTCGCTTGCGACGAGTCAGACAGTCCAGTCCGAGTCAAACAGTCCGTCAAACGTGTCGCTTTACCTTTGTTGGGCACCGGTGATAGGCCGGTAAAAAGCTGCTTGCTAAAAGCGCATAAACGATGGAATTTGGAATATTGGCCTGCATTAATTAGAGTGGTTTTAACATACTAATTTAAGGGTCAATGAGTCAATGGTCAAGGGAGCCATTCCACCATATGGATTGTTGTTGACCAAAGGACGCTTATAGGGAATGGTGAGGGGCACCTGAAGAGGTTTGGAAGACCGGAACTTTAGCGTGGGCGTTTTCTCGAGCGCTGCGATGCCCTTGAGATCGACTCATTTGCATCGAGATGATCAAGAACGGAAAAAAAAACAGAAACACCTGAAGTTCTATGAGTTCTGCAATTCTCTTGTTCCAAGTTTGATGACACACACAAGCTCTTTCAGAGTGTCGGGGCAACTTGGGAAGCCACCCTCAAAACTGGCGTCTTAGATAGCACAGCTACTAGGTTGCAACAGGAAACGAGTGTATTCTAATGTATTCTATCAACTTGGAGATAACTATCAAAGCGGTCAACAAACATAACCCCACAACCCCTGCTCTGCGGCATGTAATTAACAGTAATCAGGGGATCTTCAAACATCTATCACTAAACCTTGTCTTTGTGGCTGAGGGAAGCATCCAACGAAAAGGGCATCATGTACATATCACCACGTGGGAAGCAACACAAGGGAGTGGAACCCCAAGCCAAGGACGCAAGGGAATCGGTGCCTGTATCTGCTGTTTGGCGTAGCTAGCAGCTGTTTGGAACTTCATCAAGCTTAGGTGCTCTGTGTGCTCTTGGGACATGGCGCAAGAGGAGTCAAATCACAGAGCGATGCTCAAAGTGCAAGGCGTGAGAAGTCTGCGACGAAAGCTTTCGCTGAGCCAAATGGGCAGCAAACACAGCATGCAAGGTGGACAAAGAAGTGTCCACCAGTAAGTTTTGGGAAAAGTTAAACAATACCTTCTGGACAAATTAAGTCGGCAAATGGTTTCACTCCCTTAAACATGGCCTGGTTCGGCATTGACCTCCCCACAAATCCCACAAACCAGCTTCATACATTAAATAGGAGTTCAAGCTACACAAAAATAACCGACACAACTGAATCCCATCAGTTGCCAACATATTCTGAACAAGCTCTGGATGCCATCACGACCCCAAACCGGGACCAGACTATCTAGCGCGCCTTCGCGGCCTGCTCAACTGGTGATTGAGGACCTTTGTGCTGCAAGACAACCTGAGGCTCACCGGCCAGCCAGGTGTCCAGCAAGTAATGTAGTCTCTTGATTAATAAGCCACCCCATATGAAGAAGTTTTTCTCGATTCAAATGGGGTGGGTTTATTAATCAAGAGTCTACATTACTCATGATGACATGATTCAGATTGCTAGATGTATTTAGAAATGGACTGAGAAAAATGATCAACAGGCAAATGGTATGCAAAGGTACGTACCTGTATCAAAGAAGTAGACCAAGGAACACATTGAACAGCAGTGCTGACTAATTAAATGGAATTGAATCACCTTGCAGTACTACATTGCATGTTTTGATAATATATCTGATCTTTATAATTCTCTATAGATCTTACTTCAGTCGCACGTGGGCCTCTAGTATCAACAAAACGGTTGCGGGATGTTGCGGGTCCATCTGGATTGGATAGGCAGCAGGCTATGAAATTCCTTCTTACCAGTAATGATGTCATGATGGCAACGAGTTGAAGAATGCGCATCCAATCTCAGGTTTGACACCGTGCCCCTCTCTTTGAGCATGTCGATAAATTTCAAGCTGTCTAACGAATCCTACCAGAACCGACCAGGACACCAGGACACTCTGAAAAGCGACGACTCGACATCTGAGACTGAAATCGACTTCATGTTCGCTGCTGTTGTTCTCTCTGCCGCTTGACTCGCCGCTGATTCCGTAGTGCCACTTGACTCGCCGCTTCCCGGCGACCGAGTCCGCGTGGCGAGTCAAACCCACTTCGTGCAAACTGCGCGGCTGATCCCACGATGAAGACCACCAGCCAAATGCGCCAATCAAAACTGCTCAAGACCTGCAGGATGAGCGCCTTCTGTGGGGTGAGAGAGGCTGACGTCTGAGGGTGACTTGTTGGATGACCGGGTCTTCATTGCACAGGCCATGGATCGAGACCAATCCAGTACTTGCAGTGGCGCTACCTGGGAAAGGAGTCTTCGGCTGAACCCTTTTTCACTCTTTTTCCCCCTGCTCCTGGGTCAGGTGATGAACCACCATCCTGGGTGGACAAGGACCGAACAATAAGATCTCACAGCCTGTAGACCTGCAGGAAGAACATCGATCTGGGAATGACTCCAATCATACTCTTGAAGAAAGAAATCCGGCACCACGCACTATCCCAATCGGGTCCCAGGTTGTTTGTTGAACCCAGCGGGTAAACGAGTGAGTGGACATCCCTGAGTCAGACTGATCCATTTACTCATTGAATCCTGCGAATATTGAACACTCAGTTGCTCCGAGGACTCAGTGGAAAAAATGTGCATGTGTGGGGTGGCCAAATGCGGCTCTTTCTTGTTCGGATGCGCATCCGGTGGCAACTTCAACTTGGTTGAAGCTGCAGTGAACAAAGTCTTCCCTGAAGAGTATGAAGGTCCGTGGAACGTGAGAGGGCGTCACTTCGCCTGTAGATTGAGTTTCTCCGACGGTATTGACTGTTGGTTGTGTTTCATATCGCTTCGACCCAACATGTTGAACCATGACGGTCTGACATGCCAACTGTCACACTCTCAGTCCAAAGAAGACGCCGAAACTGCTCGGACTTGGCATTCGCCAAGACCAGTGATTCACGAGATCAAGTTTTACACTGCTACACAAGGCCCTGGTATGCCCGAGATGTCACAAGTGCTTCCAATCTACCACAAGCTTGCATCATCACATCAGGCTGAGGGAAAACCATGATCCCACCTATCATTAGTCACAGGTCTATGTACCCCATACTTGATTGCTAGAGAAGGGCCTCCACCAGCAACAAACACCTAATTGCCTATGCATCATAAGTTAGCGAGCTAGGCCACAGGCGGCCACATCGTTCACCTCATCTTCCTTCGTAGCACTGTGCTCATCAAACACCCAGGGCTGAAAAGATTGGCATCTTGCTCGTGCCCGTGGGCCGCCAGCCGCCAAACCTGGTCGCCGGTTGCGCCACCCGAACGAATGGTCGCCAAGAACGAGCGAACAAACGTGTGTTGCAAGGGGATGACTGAACTGAAGACTTCTTGGATTGGAACAAGGGCAATCTCAGTCTCCCTCAAATGGCGGCAACAAAGGATGGTGGATGGTCCCAAGTCAGCATGGCCTGACCATGATTGAGTTCACAAATTGACATTGTGAAAACGGATGGTGGACTATGGCCATTCTATTTTCCAAACCCCACCTATCCCTACCTACACGCCTTGTGTTTCTTCATTCTTTCTCCGGGAGTGCGGTTTGTGCTGCAAAGAGCTTCCCCACGTTCATCCTTAGCTATAATCAACCTAGCTTAAGCGTAGCTTAGCTTAAGACTCGCCTTGGACTCATCTGACTGGACGTTCATGTCTCCACCGTTTCACCCAAGGCACTCATCCTGGACATCGAGGTGCCGTCGCCACTGCTGCGACGGCGCCGTTTCAAAGAGGCTCTTTGTGGCGAAGGAGCTCCGGTGCAGTGGGTGCATGCACTCCTTCGGTCGATGTCTTCGCGTGGTTTTCAATTGGGAGATGTCTTCGCGACGGTGCGGCTCAAAAAAGATATGTGCTGGGCATTAGAGGTAAGAAGATTAGACCACATATATCAACGCCTCCGTCTTATTTTTGAATTGGAGTTTCGGACATTTTTGGTCTGCAGAAAGATTAGCAGAATGTAGTTCATGGCTTGCCGACAAGGCCCTTATTTTTTGGGATGACTCTATTGGCCCTTCCTTCGTTGACATCCTTCAAATCTCAGTGAATCTACAACCGCCCAGCTTACCCCTTGCATGCAATACAATACACAAGGAGTGGGTTTTGTGACTGGTTTGTGTTGCCTACTAATTGCAGCAGTACCACTCCAAAATCATATTTCTATCTGACTTGGTTTTGGTTTGGTTGATGCGTCAACCACACAGCTAAGCAATTTCTGCTCTGCTGACGAGACTCATTGAGGATATGGATGCCGGCGCTCCAGCGATTGTTCCAAGGACACTTCACTCCATCCTCGGTCGCTGTGGTCGCTATAAGCACCTTTGTGGTGATCGCTGAAGCACAATTGTTGGACCAGCTGCAAGTGAAAGTGAGTGTATCCATTGGGCTGCACTGAGAAAGGATTTTGGACACTGGCATTGCTTAATCTAGTCTTCAAGGACCCTGCAGGCATTAAAAAGCAAGCTATTGCAGCAACCAATTGCTAGGCTACTTACTGTTACTCTGACGCATAGTGTGCAGTGCAAGGGCAACTGAATCAGAAATTATCAGGCCACCATGCCCACATGTAAGTTGTACACAACACTACGAAACAAACAAATCAATTCCTCACACACCGAATCATATCCAAACAAACCTTCAAATGAACAACAACAAACGCAAAACAAAAACAATATAAACGGCACAGCGACCTCCAACCAAACGGCAAAAAGAATTCATTCTGACCCCAAGTCTCCCGGTCCACCATGCTTCCGGCCCCCATGGCATGCCGTGTGGGGCACACCGAGGGCCCTGCGTCAGCGGTCAGGAAGGAAGCAGCTTGCGCTGGCATCTGCTGACGCTGAGTGCCGCAGCGGCGGCAGTGGACGGAGTCCAAGAGGTATGGATTCAAACACTTAGGGCCTCAAACAGCGGATATAGCGCTGCAGGTGTTGTTCTGCAAGCCTTTTCGTGACTAGGTCCGGCTGATGGTTCCAGTGAGGGATCCCCACAGGTTTGAGTCAAGAAAACTTGATTGTTTTTTCTCCGGTTTGCTGCACTCTCGTCACAACATGTCACAACCATAACTTCCTCAGGCCATCTTTCTCAAACGTTTGACACTTTGCCGATGTCTTCCACGTGGCACTCGGGGCCAAAAGACGTGTGATAAGGGCTGTGTGGATTAAGCATCCGGATGGGTAAAGTACAGTGGTTTCAGAGTAGGTGGCGCAAACCCTTACAGGTCCACATATAAATCACCAAACTTGGGGAAATGGTGCAATCTACTCTGAGACCTCTGTATATAAGTTGAGAGGTGATGGATGGCGACGTGGAGCTGTGCTGGATGTGCTGGGTATGCGCAGCCTCGAAAGAAAGGGGAGCTGCTGAAACTTCACACACTTCGACAACATACGTATACGTACTGTAATGAGATTCATCAAGGCACGCAATGTAAGTGAGGTGTGCTGTGGACTGGGCGTAGGACATAGGTATGTGTGCTCAGGTGGGGCAAACAAAATCAACAGAAACCGTGTTGATCAAGTATACTTGGTGGACCCAGTTGTACTAGCATAGTTTATATCACTACATGGTCGACATGTGATGAGGGTTCTTGGCTCTGATTAAGCAAAGAAGCGTTCCTCATTGCTGAGGTGATGGTAAGGTGTACTGACTGAGAAACCAACACACTATGGTCACCTGCATCGAAGTGGTGACACTTGTTTTGTTCCTCACACCTAACGTATATAGATCGAACATTGAGCTTTTGCAAGCATGAGAAAACAACAACAACAACAACAACAACAACAACAACAACAAGGTACAAACAAAAACTGCAACCCCGTTACACCACATCTTCTTTCTTTTTCTCTACAAGGGGGTAGAAACAAATTCTGCAACCCCGTCGTTGTTTTTTGACCCCCCCCCCAAAACAACCGGACAACAAGCACTTTACTGCTACGACTACTAGTGGTACTAGTGCTACTACTACTAGTGGTAGACACCCCCCACCCCGGGACGTGTGGACAGTGCGCGGGGCGGGGGGTGGAAACCCGGTTCTCAATCTATGCACTGAAAATTAGTCTTTTCTTGGAGACTCCTGGAAGTTTTTGGATTCCAATGGAACAATCTGGTCGATTTAAGCGCCTTCTTAGGGCCTTAGGGTCTATGAAACTCCTCTGAGGGTCATGCTACTGGTGATGCTTATTGTAACTGGTTAATAACGTAAACCCTGTAAAACTTCTACTTAGAACCTCTACCACATCCTAGAAACAAAATCTGCAACCCCGTTGTTGTTTTTTGACCCCCCCCCTCCCCAAAACAACACAACAAAAAACCAACCAAGACTTGAGTACCACAACGACAAGAAGTCCAGCTACTAACATCTCTCCAAACCTTCGACCCTATCCCTAACAGAATCCCATTGAAATCCCTGACTTGCAACATGTGACAACTATGTTGGGCGGCTGTTTTTGTCTCTACCACCAACAACAACAAACACTTGGCAGCCCAAGACTTGGCAGTTCTTTCGCCTCCCCGAAGCAAAACAACGATCCAACCGGTGCTCCATCGCTCCGAGGAGCACTTGTCACCCTCATCTGTGTCCAGCTTGTGAAGGATGGACTTGCAGTTTGGCCTCCTGTGAGGCTCTGAGTTTACGCACCGCACACATCTGCGGCACAGGTCTGCAAGGTCCCAACCTCTTTCGGCTCAAAGGTGTGTATCTGGTCACAGGACCGCACCCCTGGTGACTCGGTGGAACCGCACCCCTTCTGCCACGAAACACGACCTTTCTTCAACCTCCCAGAATCCCATCCTGCCACTGCCTTTCTGCGCCTCGCCCATCGAAACCCTGCAAGCCTTCTGCCCTGCAAACCCTGCCCTTCCCATGTTCCAAATCCCTGCCCTTCCCGCCAGAAACGCTCGAAACCTTCGGTCCTGGAGATGTCACTCCGCAGCTCCGGCAACGATTGAGGCCGCGAGAAGTACTGCCGCTGCTGCGGCGGTTTCAGTTCGTTCTGCGAGTCGCACAGGTGGTGCCGCTCGTCCCAGGGCGGAGGCTCCGCGGCGGCGCGCTTCGGGCGCGGGGGGCGGCGCCTTTTCATCAACATCCTGCGAGTGGTTGCCACCTGGATAGTGCACATGCCTGGTTGGTGGGACAGAACATGAGAAACAAATCCTGGTTTGTGATCCTCCATGGCACCGTCTATGACACCATGACAAGGTCTTTACGTTTGAGATTGCTTCTTTCACTTGAGGGCACTTTAGCAGAGGCCAACAAATGATCCGCATGTACGTCTATATCATCCGTACAGTACGTCACTATCTCCAGGGCTGTCTGCACGGATGCAAAACGAGCGTCCGGAGGCTGCCGGTATGAAACCAAGGAAACGCCTATGTGCCTTCAAACATCTTGCTAAATCGACTGGACAGAACCTACCGAGAACCTACCCAGCCCAATATATGTATTACATGACTGACACAGTTTCAAGCTCACCCAACTCGGCGTCTCCTGCGGCCAACTCGGCGTCACCGGCCTTCCCTGCCCTTGAGCCAAATCATCCATGCACGGCACACATAGGACGGACAGAATCATGCTTGAGTTGATGGTGCTTTGGGTGACATGCCAAGGAACTGTGCCAGCGTGCCAGACAATTTAATTGAGGTTACATGTATATAGCCTGTTCGCTTTGGGAACAGTTATATCCAGAATCAGTTGAAGCTCGGGACTTGAATCAAACGCCAAATTAACTATATAACTTCACGCTTCTCAAAAGATCTTAAAGGGACAATTGAAGCCGCCCAATGATATGATATCCCTCCCAAGCCAACAAAGCAAGCTAAGCTACTAAAGCATAAATGCTTGGGAACAAATCCTCCATCCCAGCTGGGCATTCTTCGAAGTGAGTCTCTTCCCTTCCACCGCTCGGGTTTTTCATGCCCGGTGGTTGAATGGTCCGTGGCGGTTCAGTTCGGGTGTCCACTTTCCAACAAAGGGTCCTATAAGGTGACTTAACCTCTCTTGGTTGGCAGGATTGGAACCTTTCTCGGCTCAGGCCTTCACTAACCTCCGACGTCTGCTGGTGCCTTCACCAGGTGATCCACTGCTGGTGGCAGCGCCAGGGCCAGCATGATGGACGAGCCGGGAACCCGGTGCGGCACCCGTCTACGGACGCACTCACTACGCCTACTTCAGGAAAGGTGCAGTTCAGTTCAGCCTGTATGTAATCTGGTGTCTGCGAATGTCTGAGTTTGATCCAGCCTATCTATGATCATTTGCTAGATGCTGTTTTCCAATGTTTGCCATACTTGGACCGTCGGACCCGCTCAGCGTTTGCCGGGACTGCGGAAATGCTCACGAACTGTTATAAGTTGATACATGCATAACCAAACTGTTCTGTTCTCTGTCCACCTCTGGATACCCTCGTGACTTGTTTGAGCTCCTCCGGTTTACTGTATTGGTTTGACTGTCCCTTTCTTCAGTTCGAAAAGCGTCATGCACATGTTCGACCTGCGACAAGGTTTTCTGAGTGTGAGCAGCCGGAAGCTTGCACAAATTGAGCCAAACATCGTGTTTGCAGTATACTATGTATCATCCGATGTTGTATCATCCCGGTTTGCTCCTTAAAAACACACAATTACACACACGTTTCGGTCCACATGCACAGTTTCGGTCCACTCTCCGGGGACGTTCTGGCGATCACGGAACACTGTTTTTAAGACGCCCGATCAACTGCACACAAGTCTCAACCAATTTTCAATGAATTGACCCTAAAGCTGATACAGTAACTGGTAAATAAACCATCATTATAAGCAAGTCAAGAATAAACCCAAACTGGTTGATATCAATGAATTGACCCTAAACACCAAAACCCCAAACACTCTGACTTAGTAAATCTCATAAACTATTAACACATCAACCATCAACTCCTCCAAGCCATGGGCAGCTCCCAAATGCACCCTGAGGTTGGGCACGTTGTTCCTTCATTTTTGGGGCACGTGCTGTGCACTGATGCGCTCAAACGCCGCACACACCAAGCAATCTCCATGGCGGAAGACTGAGAAACATCCATATACGGATATACGGATTCTTTGTTTGGATCTGCACAATATATGTCTCAGCAATGCTTACAGCAATGCTTACTCAACACCTGCGCCAAAAATGTCAGACTCATCCACCTCCTCTTCGAACTCCTCTTCGGTCGGGCGTCGGTCCTCTCCGTGAGAGAAGAAGGCGAAAGCACTTCCGCACCAAATCCTGTACACACCACCCACAACCAATGTAAGAACGGGTCTGGCACGGAGCTGCAAATAACGGGTGCCCTTCATCACTTTCAAGCAAGCATATCGAGACCTTTATGAGCCGCGACAAAGGTCTTGACAGTGCCAGCTGCTCTGTCAAATTTAAGTGTTTACTCCCATTCAGCTGTAACATTTAGCCTTGAGAGCTGCTCTGTCTCATGGTGGATGTGTCGCGTGCAGCTCAATAAGCATTTTGTTGACGAACTTTGCTTTGTCAACATGAAGCTGCCAATGTTCAATCTTAGCACAGTTTGTCAAGCGATGTTTGATACGTGCTGAGCAGGTCGAGTGGTCGAGTTGAATGCGTCCGCGTGCCGAGTGCCATTGGATCAGCCAAGTGAGAATGATTTTCACACCATTGACATTGATGACTAGTTAAAGCTTCTAATCACATGTATAGGCTATAGGAGTTTTAATTAAAAGGAACCTGCCCTATTTGACTTTCTGTTGTTTCACTTGCTCGCCAAGCCCTTGCTAGCTGAAAACCACACCCCTGCCGGCGCCGGCTCGTTTTTTTCCTGCGTTGGCGGCCGGCCTAGTCATAGTCGTCCGCTTGGTGAAACTACTATGATTGCATCTGCAAGGTGCCAGAGTTGGAGATGAGACCTGATTGGGTGGATGTAGGTTGAGATTGCGGCATGCGCTCACCAAATGACCAAACCATTTGTGCTCAACATTGTTCGAAGTAGTTGCCTGAAAATGCCACTGGGCATGCACATATAACATACATATACCTATCATAATGACACTACCTCTTCCAAAGAACCTTCTCCACTCCCCACAGTATGGCTGGATTCAATCCTGCAAATGAGTGGACAGCTCATCCTTTGCCCACTTATTTCATGTTAGCTCCTTTGCTCGGGGATATGCGGCGAAAATGGGTAAAATGTGCTAAACAAGCCTCTTCATTGAATAAGCCTCCAAGCGACCACTTGCGGACTGCGAGCACTGAAACAAGGCCGAAACCCGCCGAAACGAGCGGTTGGGCGGCTGAAAGAAACAAAGGTTTTGCCCGGTTGGACCAAGCTGCTGGGCTGGGCTAACGACCGGTGGAGGTAAAGCACACATTCAGCAAAAATACGTCCCTTCTTCTGCCTTCAAGCAACATCCTCTAACTATTCTGCTCTAGAATAATTCAACAGCAGTTTTGTTTGGAGAAACATCTTTGACCACGAGGCTTCCTTCTTTCTCCGGTGTGAGCCACCTTGCCTGGCATGGCTTCTCCTCCAAAGGGGCTTCTGCTGCATGTCGACTCCACGTGCCATCAGCATCCACGGTGCTCGGCTCAGCTCTCCTGGCAGACTTCAACGGGGGGCAGTCGATGGCTCGACATGGAAAGCTCTCATAGAACATGAGGCTTTACAACCGGCTGGTGTTGAACTATGTTGAATTTGAACCCTGAATGAGACAGCATAGCTTTTCCAAAACTGGAATCATCCTGGAACAAGGACGGGTCAACCCAAGCAAGATGTGTTGGCCATATTATATACATCACCAGAACCCTCAACCAATCCACACCTTCCTCATGCCAGCACATCTCTTACACAGTGTTACGCACAGGGCATGCCCACAAGGCAGGGTCCAATTCATCCCATGTATTTGGAGTCCAAAAGGCCAAAGGTGTCAATTTCAAGGGCTCCTAGGGGTCAGGATCTTCACACTTCAGTACCGTGGTTTCAGAGTAGATGGCACAACCCCCAAATGTCCTTTAGATGGGGTCCATATAAACCACCTTTCAGGAATTGTACCATCTACTCTGAAACCACTGTAGCAACCACCCCACTCCCATCGCTCCTTTTTGGCCTCCTCCGCGGGCTCACGCTCTGCAAAGAGGGAGGCGGCCGATTTCAAGACTGACTGGGCCATGGTCACCTGCGGCGGATGGAGTTCAAAAGGACCAAAACACGCAGCGCTTTCACCACTGAGACTCCTGAAAAAAAACAAATCTAGAAAAATCTACGTTTCTAGCGAAGTGTCTACAGCAAAATGCCGGTTCAGTCATTCCTCCCCACCAAGGCAAATGATCGCACCAACGAGGAACAAGCATGCGAGCACCGATACAATATACAATGCAAACACGTGCACCAGGACCCGCATTCAGGGCTGGTTCTCATACACACAACCCTTATAAGTTGGGTCTATCCTAATACCTGTAACAATGGATGATGATGGTTAGTAAAGGCCTTGTTCAAACATATTAATAATTGTTTACTAACTATTACAGGTAATAGGATAGACCCAACTTATTATATAGACCAGCCACAGTATGACTTCCTCAGTCCAAGTAGTCCAGCTTGGGGCGGCCTTCAATGACTCTTGAACCCATCGCCGAGCAAACGGACCAAACCCGGAGATCGCGTATGATCTCGTTCCGTCCGAATTGGGCCCGGCCTCCCAGTGCAAAATGCGCCAGGGCAGCTTCAGGAAACGTTGCCGCGGCTCGTGGCTGATCTTCTCCAGGAGGTAATGCACCCGACCACTGAGGTGGCCTCAATGAGAGATGGCCCTGTGGTCCTACTCCTGGCATGTCATGGCTAATTTAGATATAGAGTAGCTTGCACAAGAAAAGGTAGTCAGTGGCTCATCATCACACGGAAAAATGCCCAAATCCTTGATCAAAGCACTTGTTCAAGCTTGGATAGGACGCCACGTCATTTAGGATGGTTTCACCAGTTTTGGATGGTTTCGTCGCGTCAAAAACCGCTTCCGCCCAGGCACTTTCATACTGATGCACCGCTCCCTGCGACATCGTCCACAAGGCGCCATCGGAGACTTTGCCTCCAAGCGACGCCATCGGGGCCCGGAAAAGTCCCAAAAGGATGGGACGGTGGGACGAGCCATGCGCTCCAGTGGGACAGGACCTAGTGGGAGGTCTATATATGTGGGACAGTACCTCGTGGATGTCATCCTAAAAGGGTGGTGTGTATATATATATATATGATTCATGTGTCTATTCCAATACCTGTTAACAGTGGATGATGATGGTTCAGTTGCAGGCCTTGTTCAAAAATAGTCATACTTGTTTACTGACTGTTACCGGTAATAGGACAGACCCAAGGTATATGATGGTATATTTACAAGGCTGAATAGTGACAAATAAAGATCTTGGATCAGGAGAGACGGATGATTCATCATGATTCATCCAACTACCTTGTCAATTCGGGTTGTGATCTGCCTTGTCAATTCGGAAACTAATATGATCGCAGTTGTACTGGTGCGTTTATGAATGATCGAAGTTTTGTGGTTTGCATGCTCAATAAAACAATATGCAAACAGCACAACGGTGGCCGATATACTGGATGTCTCTCCCAAACCCCGAGAATAGTATCATATTTAACTTGTACAAGGTGATGATTACTGTAGATTTATCTAAAAAAGATAAACTTCACACATTTTGCTGACAAGTCATGCATGTATTCAAGTAATTTCGTGTGGGCAATTAATAGTCCAAAACCAACTGCTCAAAATATAAAAAAAGATCAATTGGGTTTCGTGATATTGTATTTAAGCATCAATTGGCACCCAAGTCGCTGGCAAGGATCTTCTGTAACACTGAGCTCTGCCGTGTCTTCTGCGAAGCACCTGGCCGTCTGCTATACCATGTAACCGTACTTGGCACTTGGAAGTTCAACGTTAGGCGATGTCCCGACCATGTTCATAGAGTGCCATACGTGTCTTTGTTCGATGCAGTGTGATTGCCACCCTTTGCGAAGTTACGTTCACCATGTGCAATCAGTGTGAAGATCCTTAACGTAGTCTCAATCCCATCCGCCCAAACGGCCCAAATGGACCGCCCAAGGCAGCTTCTCACGGGTGAAAGTTGACGGGTGGATTGCTAGGCACTCAGGGCATGCAGTGCCATCTGGTCCGGGCAGGCGGTCCCTGGGTGTTCGCCGCTTCCCTCACGTGGGGTCTGAAACATGTCCAACGCTGGGGGGGCTCGAGTCGGGTCTTCTGCAGGTGGGTGACATCACTGGGGTCGCGAGTACTGAAGTTCCAGACGTTGGAGGAGGAACATCATCTTCCAATGCCCAAAATTGGCAGCCATGGGTCAAGGAAAGCTCCTATGGGCGTATGATGTTCAGCAAGGGGGGTCTTCTCCACCCATTGGGCCCATCCGGTTATACGTCTGCTTTTCCTAAGGGTGTCTCAAACAAAGCATATGGACATTGTCCCGATGAAAATGATGGGGCTGGCCCCATTGCCCCATGTGGTCCCCCAAAAGATCAGGATTTGGTCCCCATGGGGTCCCAGAGCCCCTTGCCGGGTACTTCTGGATCGGATAGACTAATGCCTTAACAACTCTCCACTTCGAACCCTCCCTGGTGCGTTTGCGGGTTCGTTCAGTCGATGCTTACTTGACTGAAATGGAATTGACCGAAAGGGTGACAAGGAAAACGTTTGAGAAACACATGTTTTTCACTGCCCAACAGCTCCAAACAGCGGTTGGTCCCTCAAAACCGAGGGTTTTGAGACCCCCTCCAAAGGATTCGGATTCAGGGTCGCCTCTGGGTGCATCAAAAAAGCTCTGATCGACGGTTTAGCGCTGCAACATCTGCGCGTCCGGCCGCCTTCTACGGACCGCATGAAGTCGAGAAGATCGGAGAGGGATGCACTCCGCTTGGGACTGAGGCAGTCCTCGATCTCCATCTTGTCACCAAAGAGGTCCTGAAAAAAGGTGTTCTTGAACAAGGACACATGAGGTCTTTGATTAAGAGGTCTTGAAAAAGGTGCTCTTGTCACCAAAAGGTCATGTTCTTGTGGGCTCTTGATTAATAACCCCCCCAAAGTCCGAAACGGTTTTTCAATCCATGTCTGGGGGGTTTGCTAATCAAACGTCTACATGAATTGAAAAACCGTTCCAGGGAGTGAGGTCTCAAACGGTTTACCGCCATGTATGTGGAACTTGGATGGATATCTGAATCCAGAACACATAACCGCGTAGTTTCTGACTCAAGTATGGACTCCTTCACATGCTCTGCAAGCAACTCAAAAGGGTGGTGTGTGGTTTTTGCACTCCTTTGTCTCCAGTTGTAGCCATCTGCATGTCTATTAACATGTCTTTTACTTCCAAGGTTGTCTGCCCCGATGTCCTGGAAGGATCTATGATTATCCTGGAAGGATCTATTGCAAACATATTGCCATCATTCCAACAAAGAGCCTTGTATGAACACTTGTTGATGAACACGTGTGTCACTCTTGTGTCTTGTTTAAGAACTCCTCGATTCTCTTCAACGTGCCAAAGGGTCTTGTGTCAAGAAAGCCCTTCACATCAGTCCTGCATGGTGGCTTTTTCGTCAACCTCCACCACTTTGTACTCTTTGCCTCAAGGATGCGCTCCCAACGTGGTGATTGCTCGAGAAGCGCCACAGCAAATTTTACAAGAACCGACCTAGTTGGTTGGTTTGGTCGTGGGTCAACGGAACATCAAAAAGACGTCTTACTATTTTCGCGTGCTGGTCGAAATCCCGTCCTTCCATTTGGGGCTCCACTGGTTTTGACCAATGAGCCTGATCGGAGCCAAGGCCAGTTCTTTCCGAAGACATCCATCCAATGTCTTCGGCACTGGACACCCCAGTGCAACTATGTGCAACTAATCTACCTCCCCACTCAAACGAGATCCCCTTCTGCAGGCGCAGGCCGCCCATGAATGTTTTTGATTATGTCACGTTAGTTTGCAGCTGCGCCAGGTTGCCCAAGGCGACCTTCTGAACAGACTTGGGCAGCAGCTGCGCGAGCGTGCATTGAAAGACCCTGCGGCGGAACTCGGGGCTCATCTCCTCCAAGATCTCCTGCCGCGGAAGCCGCGGAGCGTGCAAACATGTGCTGGTACATACTGCGAGGTCTGCCGAGGCGGGCGAGGAGGCGGGCGAGGGTGGGCAGTGGTGAAGCTGTGGGACTGAGGGATATCTCAGTGGGACTGAGTTTTCTTTTTTGGAAAGCAATGGATTGCTTGGTTTGATGCCTGCTTCCTGTGGTCATCTGTCAGCCTCTCCTTCCGTGTCTTCTCGTCTAGGTCTACATTGATCAGCAGCAGCACGCGGACCACGTCGTACAGTGGCCTTGCGATTGCTGACCGAAGCAAGGTACTCTGGGCGGTACAGGATTATATGCCACGCTTGCTCCCTGAAACAGGATTGTGGTGAAAATCCCCAGCGCAAGTCCACAACAAAATACATTGGAGGGCCTCCAGGTATCAAGTACATTGACCTGTGACACTGCACCTCATGCTGCTGGCATCCGGCCCCACAAACCTCCAGAGTGTGCATGCAATTGACTCCACAAGTGCGGAGGAGACACGAGCGAAGGAAAATCAGTCTTCAACGTTCTTCATTTGTTTGGTGCGGTCTTCCACTTCCTCACCATTGCTTTCCGGGGGAAAGCTTGTAAGTTTAGGACACCCCAAGCTAACCGCATACGACATCTTCCGCGCGCGGCCTCATCACCAAGCGATTCAGCACCTGAACAATCTCAAAAATAGATAGATCCTCAGCTCGCTCCGCGGCCACAACCCCTGGTTCGTTGGAACTAAGAGGGCATTGGGGGAATCCCAAGCCATGCGGTTTGAAAAGACAGTAGTTGAATCTGGGCATGTTCACCTACCAAAGCTCGACAAATATACACGTTAGATTCAGTAGAAGAGCAGGCGATTTCCAAAGTCCTTTATAAACATGTGTTTTTCTCTACTGTTTAGCAGTTTCTCTCGGCTTTGCTGAGGCTCCAGGAACTGCGTCGCCTGGGGCGGCAAAAGTTGCATGGCGCCCTTCTCCTAAGCACTGGAGCTGGAATGATGACATGTTGGGAAGAAACTTGGGTCAGGGTTGAATATATAAGATTTACAGTGACTTCAAAGTAGATGGCTCAAACTCCTAGATGCCAAACACTGTTGGGGATTGTGCGATCTACTCTCAATCCACTAATTCTAGCAAATCTAATAGTGAATGTCAAAATGCAGTGACATTGCAGTCACTTCTCATTGACGCTTGATTGAAGGGTCCATGTTTGCGGCATTCGTCAGGTCTGATTATGTAAGCACAATGTACGACCCCCTGAAGGTTTCAGTCCGAACCCACTACCCAACCCACGTTTGCCCGATCTCTTGTCGGTACTTGGATGTGGGAGCAATAGCCGTCGATACAGGCTACAGGTTGAATATGGCATAGTTAGAGCCAACATGAGCCAACTATAGTTATGTTTCTTTCTGTCTGTCTGTCTATCTATCTGTTGGCATCTTGTGGTTGGCTATGCGGTTGTAGTGTTGGTCAACCCAAGAGAGGGTAAGAGTTGAGTCTGTTGACTGCCGTGAATCACACCACTCGTTGACTCCGGCCCTTTTCGTTGGCATCGAAAGGACTAGACTTGGAGGCACCCATCCTTAAAAAAACTGAGCCAAGAGTTTCTTTGGTTCGTTTCTTTTGCGGCGGATGTGCGCGTGTTGTTGTTGAACAAAAAATGCTCTGCTTGTGCTCTGCCTCAGCCCACCGCAAATCTGTCCAAGTGGCATGTCTCATTCGGATGAGATAGAAAAGGAAGCACACGAACGAGCCACCGAAGAAGAGAACTGCCACAGTGGTGAACAGCAGCAGCTGGAGGAGCCAAGGATAGTTCCACAGCAGCACTCCTGAGCACACACTGAGTGCTTTCACTCATCCATTGAGGTGCTTCGGTGCTTTAATGCACATCCCTCTCCCATTCAGACAGTGCCACCTTGTGAACATGCTGCTAGCTGCTAGATCAATTGAGATGCAACGCCCCACCTTTTTGGGGAACCCTCCCTGGGTTCTGAACGATCCCTCCGTCGAGCCCGGATGGGCCATGTGGCCGATCACCCAAGCATAGCCTAAGAAGGCCAAGATCAGCGAAGCAATCAGCAAGGAAGCCATGTGGCGGCTCACAAGGACCGTTCGATGTCCCACACTGGCAGCAACCTGCAGGACCTGTACCCTACGCCTTTCTGTGGTCCAATTTGGCTTAGGTGTGTTTCTGTCGCATCAAAAGGTTGATGTTGGATGCCTCGATTTGCATCAAGTTTGCATCACTGGCCATCGATAACACGTGTTATGCCACAAAAATTATGAAATCACAGTGAAAATACATGTGATGATGGAGTTGGTGAAGTGTCTGATATGTCTATATTCTGAAGGCCTAATCGTTCGGCTGAGTTTCCGTTGCTGAATTGCATCCTCGTAGACTTCCAGCTCTGGTCCAATATCATGTGAATGGAAAATTGGCTAGCTGTTAGTGGCAGTACCACAATTACCACAATGCTACCACAATGGAGGGTTGCAGCAATGGGCAGGATACCTGATACGCACGAGCTACCATCTCCAAAACCCAAATTTACATGAAGTAGCCCGCGCTCACGTGAAACCATGTGATGGTTGTCATGACTACCCTGCCAAGGCAAAGCTGATATACCTTAATATATATATATATTTGTTTTAAAGCATACAATTTTCAGGCTCGAAACTATCTTCCCTTCTGCAAAGAACACGGCCAACAAAAGTGACAGGATTAAAATACATCTATCTATCCCTATCAATCCGATGCCGGTTGTTTGTCTACATGCGCTGAACCTGGTGCCCGGACTTGAACAAACTGTTCACAAAGTACAGTAGTATATTTTGTATATATCATATATATCATATAACTTATACATATAGTTCTATAAAGTTATAGATATAATTATATATATATATTACATGAAGAGATTAGGGCAAGGGAGTTCCTGGAGTGCATTTAACATCATGTTCGGTAGGTCGATGAACGCTGGCGACACTGGAACCGCTGATTCAGTGAGCACCGAATTCCCGCAAGATTTGCTAGTGCAAGGCGAACCCGAATATCCCAATATCCATTGATTGATCGACGTTTCTGTGAGCTCCAAAACTGGATCAACACAATTCTACCAAACATGTACCTTCACAAACACCAGCCAGTGCTCCCCCCATCCATCAAAACCACCAGAGACCACCAGGCTCGCCCAAACGGGGCGCTCCAACATCACCTTTTCTCGCGTCGTTTCACAGCGAGGTCTCATTGGCTGGCTGTGGCGGCCCAAGCACTTCGGACCTTGCCACGGACGGAGACGGAGACGCTGCCGGAGACGGCGACGTGCCAACGACCATGACCCATCTGAGCAATTTGGTGCGGGACACGCTACTCACCTATATGAATCCTGAGTGTGACACCGAAAAAAACAAAGGGGAATGATGGGACAAGGTGGTCCCATCCTCTGGAAAGTAAACAGAATGCGCTCTTGAGACAAGCTTAGTTTGGACATGCTTGGACAATGCTTTTCACAACAATTCCCCGGGAACCAGCAACCTTTCAGAAGCCAGTGACCTCTCTTGACCTCTCTCGATTCCCTACCAAAGAAAACCGTACGATCCGAGAACCACCTCCATCGGCCCTTCCCCTTTCCAATCTAAGCTGCGCGTGTCTTGCGGCCTGCACACACAGTTGCAGCTGCTAAGGAAAGGAGCGTTCTCAAAGTTCAAGCTAAGGGGCTATCCGGCTAACCACCACGAAAAGGTCAGACAACTTAGTTGGTACAACTGAAACCTGTCAAAAGGATGGAGAGGCTAGCCAGTATGCTTTGGTGCTCTTGGAGGCCTCGTGCTCCTGCAAACTCATGTCATCACCATTAAGACTCCGACACGCACGGCCTCCGGCCGTTCGAAGCCCGCGCGTGGCCTGCTTGCCGGCGCCGCTTCGCCGCACCGCCTCGGAGGAGCCAGGAACTGCCGAAGGCGGACCGATGTGTGATGGTCTTGAGATCCTTTCCGGGCTCTGCGGCCATCTGGGCTGTGCGGCCATCACAGCACCCCGGTGTCAACAACTCACCATGCTGGTCTTCTGAGCGGCAGTGATGAGGAGTCAACTTGGCGTCTAGATCCTGGAGCGAACTGCGAACCGCCCGAAAGCAGTTCAACACCAACGCTGTTTGGTCACATGACTTGGGTCACACCCTTTTGGTTTGTAAGTAGGCAAATGTGTTGTTTTGTTTCTTCATTGCACAACAAAAACGCAACAACAAAGCCATGGTGATTTCTACTAAATATGGAGTGCCAACCCCTCACAAGGTTCGACTTGCCATGATGTCAGGGTGGTCTGACTCAAAGGATTTCACCCAAACCATAGCAGCCATAGCAGCGCCCAAAACCGAAAATCTATCTCCTTTCGCCCCGTGGTTGACCGAGCCAATCCGAAGCCTCAGCCCGCTGGGCTCCCCACTCTCAGAGTCCGAGTCGCGGCCCACCACGGCACCGGTGCCCGAGACTGTTGCGGTCGGCGGAGTCGGGAGCCGTCGCACCGTTCGGTGCGTTGGTGCGACGCTTTCGCGTGGGTCGTTGGTCGTTGGTCGTTGGTGGTCGCCTTCTCCAGCTCTGTCTTTTTGCAGGTTCTTGTTCGAATCAACTCCAAGCAAATACCAGAATTGGTTGAAAGGAAAGTCTACGAGTAGTACAGGACACCATGGTTTTCACTTTTCACCCCCAAATATGGGTTTCCTGCAAATTTCCGCGAACACCAAATCTTAAAAAAAAAAAAAAAACATGCAAACTGCATCAAACTGCAATTGCTATGCCATGTCCTTATGCCTTAAACCCCTAATGGCATTCGTGACTCTCAGCGCGCACGGATTCGTCTCTGGCACCACCAACGCTACCTCGCCTCGTGGGATGTTCTCCTGGTCCTCCTGACTGGACAGCTTCCTGGCGGCCCGGGCTTGCTCTTAGCTCCCCGAACCGTGAAAACCGTCGAGAAATGGTCGGTGTGTTTGTTCTTTTCTTTATTTCTGCAGCTGAAGTGTCCCAAAAAGGAAACATCAAGCTGTTTGAAATCACAAGTCAAGAGTCTCAGAATATGACCTATGCTCTAGCAAGTCCAATCAAACACATTCCACAAACATACATTTAAGATCATTTAAGAAATACTCAGGGCAGGCGGCAGGAGGCACAAACCAAACATGTTCATTCATGAGCGCACTATAATACACTGCACACTCATCGCTGAAGTGGCAGCCATGGCGTCTCCTTAAGCCTTCCCGTGGAGCACGGCGCTTTCCCACCCTCGGCGGCGTGCACGTTGGTGTGTCCACTCTGTGTGTGCGCGGGTGGAGCAGCACACGCGAATTGACTCGGCAGCAGCGGGCAATTCATAGGAGCCTTTAAAGGAGTAGAAGGCAACAAGTAAAAGCAGCGAACATGAACCAACGATAGGAATGTAGATGAATCAGAACAAACATGAAAAATGACACATTCATTACAAACAATGAGCACCCAACTCGATGACCTTGCCGCCACTGCGGACTAAGGCTTCCTGAGCGCACGGACCGACCGACAAGGAAACCGCAGCTGGTGATGGTGAAGGTTGAAATTCATATCCAACAGGTCCCTGAGTCAGCAGGTCTTGGGGTTTGAGACCAAAAAAAGGGTCTACATGGATATGGATGGTTTACTAAGTGTCCTTGATTCTAGGCGTCATGATTGCACGGGTTCACTTACCCTCTTCATGCAATCTTCTCTCTTGGTCAAAGACTCTTCATGCAAAAAACTTGAAAACCGTCTTCAATGACCATCGAATCAGTCTTACAACGATCACT
Source organism: Durusdinium trenchii (assembly GCA_963970005.1). Classification (NCBI taxonomy): domain Eukaryota; class Dinophyceae; order Suessiales; family Symbiodiniaceae; genus Durusdinium; species Durusdinium trenchii. Next base: position 1,188,043 of record CAXAMN010016669.1, on the reverse strand, counting down.
TGATGATCCCGGTCGTTTTGGGACATGCACTGTTCCTCCAAATCCGTGCCAAGCTCCATCCAAGAAACACTTGAACTCTGGCCTGCTCTGGCCAGCTCTGGGTCTCCGTGCAGCTTCTTCCTGCTTCGCTTGCCGCTCAAGGTCATCGCGGAGCTTCTGCTCGTACCTAGCCGATCGCTGGAGCCGATTCTCCCCCGAGTCACCGACGAAGCTTGAGACCATGACGAGCGGTGACCAAACTCCAATTTCCACAGCTGGATCTGGGACTCACTTCTGATATATCAGCGTCAATGGGTGTATGCAACATTATGCAACCCACTGACCCTAGCCGTTTAAAAGCGGAACGTTTTCATCAGTGTCTCCTCTCGAGATCGACGTCCTGCTGTAATTCGCCGTACGAGGTAAGAGTGTAGTGGTTGACTCGCGGCGCGGTGTTCAGTCTCCGTAGTCTCCATAGTACTGGGTGCAAATCACCTGGGTGCGAAAGCCCGGTTCGACCGGTTTGGTTGACCGGTCGTCAGCCGTGACGAGTCGTGACAGGTCGTCCGTGACAGGTCGTCCGGTCCGCCGAGGTGCTCCATCTTTCTCCGTTCCTCTTGCTCTTGCCGCTCCTTCGCATGGAAGTCGCTACCTGAGGTGTCCCACCAGACGATGGCCCATCGATCCGCACAAAGCCCTGTCCAAAAGTGCAAGGGAGGCGAAGCCCGGAATTTCACCCTCTCAGCAGGATCAGCCGTCAGCCGCCGTGCCCCAAAAATCGCCGTTTTGCGATTTCTGGTGGGTTCAGCACGAGTCTTGTGGTTTCTTCTTTTTTGTCTCGAAACCTAGGATGAAGCTTGCGGGTTGGTCAGGTACCCTTTCGCCTTTCTGTTTGATTCTTCTGGTTGACCTTTCCGGGGAGGTCTGGTCACAGCCGATGTCTTGGGACTCCTTCCAGTCCATGAGGACTTGACCTGCTAATCCTCAATGATCTCAATGTACCTTTTTGGGGGGAAAAAACATGGAAAAAAACATTGAGAAAGGATGAGAAACGCAGCATCTGGGAGTCTGGGAATATCTGGAATCTATGCGATTTGCTCCATGGTCAGTGCGGCTTTTGCTGGATCGAGTACCACACACTCGGCTGGGAGCCATGCCAAGCCAAGCCGGCCTAGCTTTTGCATGCCTAACGGCCACCCTTTATGACCCTTCTCCAGGTTGGTGGCCCAAACCCGCTGTGTGGTGTTTATTCGGTGCCAAATCCACTTCCACTCCCAACTTGGAGACCCATGCTCGACTCCTTCACTGAGAAGAACATGGGTCCAAGCCTTCCACGAGGCTGATGAGTTGGCACTTCGAGCTCCATCACGGGAGCCAAACAGTGTCAAACAGCTCACATCTTCTTGGAGCGCCTGATGCCTCTGTCTGGCAGTTCTAGAAACAATCTTCCCCCACTGTCCGACAAACAACAGCCCAAGTGGGAGAGGAAGTGGTGTCAGTCCCCCCAAAAAAGAACTGCAGCTTGAAGGCAACATCTTTGTCAATGCTTCGAACAAAAATATCTCCGACGATTGGCCCCAAGCCTTACTGTATATGTTCTAATATTTGCTCTGCGGAGCAAGCTTATTAATTGTCGGAACATGCTGCATTGATCCTGAACGCCGGGTTATGTGGGGGCGGGGGGTCTGACTCAGACCTTCAGCTGGCTCCAGGATCCCGACGGATAAGAATCTGATAAGAATCCACTGAGGTCCAAAACTGATTTCATCTTCTGGCTCAGTTTGTGAGTCTACTGGCTAGCACATGCCCATCGCAGCTCGCATGCGTCAAAGGCTTCCGGGATCCTGACTCCGCGAGCCAGTAGGGGTCTACCGCAGTGACGGTCTGCATGTACTCCTTCACGGTGTACATGACCTGTTCGAGCCACCCACCCACCAAGAGGACGTGTGCGCCATGCCAAAACGACGGAATGTGTGTGGAGGACAAAAGACACAAAACAATGCATAATGCCTGCCCAAAGATCTGCAGCAGGGTGAAATGTGTTTGGTACCTGTGATGTTGCCGGATTTGTAATGGTTGTTCTTGCTCACTTGCTGAGATTTGCTTCAAGAAAGCAACGGATGCACCTAAACTATACATGTAACAATTCTGTTGGTGGGTCTAGACTCTAGACTAGATATATATAATATATATATATAGATAGATTTTATAGATTCAAAACGGTGGGCAGGACCCACCAAACATCCAGCAACCGTGTCATGGAATGTCTATTTTCCGTCACCCTCCCGCACCTAAAGTGCTGCCCAAAGCAAAGGGTTTCTTACTTTCACGGATACTGCCCAAGGCAAAGGGCTTCTTGCTTTCAGTGTGGATTGTCTTTACCATGCCTCTGCAAAGCTTGAGGCAGGGGGCAGTCGGTGGATGCAATTTGGAGATGAGCTCCATCCAACAATCCTGGAAGTTGAACATACGACAGTTTGATATTTGGACGGTCGCATTTTGTGTGCCATGCCATCAGCCAGGTTGGGAGCATCTTGTGCGATGGGATGCGTTGTTCTTGGTTGCTCAGGGATGGGGGAACGTCCGTCACCGGATGGGCAGGATGTCCTATAGTCGCTTTGGCTGCTGATTGCCAGTCAGTGCTAACTACGGCCTCGTGGTAGACTACGTAGTCAGGCGTGTAGCCCAAGCCATACCTGAGGCAAAACAGGATAACATGCGAAAGAATGGAGGTGATCCTGCCCAGTAATGAGGGAGACAATTTGATACTTTAATATATATTATGACTCGGTATGACGTTACTCAAAAGGATACCTAAAGTTTAACCCATACTCAATTCACACGTGTTCGGCCAAACAAAAATCCCTCACCAAAACGCGTGAGGGACGGTCGTGGGCAAAAAGAACCTGTATACTGTATATCTACAATATAACATAATATAGCAATATATAAATATATATATGTATATATATATATACTAGATTCCAGATCTCCTTTCAAACAAAAATCTCACCATGTCACGGGCACTCATTTCTCCTCTTCCCGTCGTTGAACCCTGGGGCTCTGCGCAGCGAGCTGGTGGGATGCAAGTTGGCTGGGATCCGCGACCTCAAAAACGCTATGCTTTCAGTTTGCCATTGGAACATGTTGCAAACAATCGGGTCATTGGCTGGCGTGGGCGAATTGGCGACGTGGAGGATGTTCCAATGGAATGAATTCCCAATCGTATGGATGATTTTCAGTGGCGACCAGTGGTACGTGACGTGAAGAAGAAGAAAAATAAGAAGAAGCGATAAAATTACTTAAGATTGGGTATTTAGATCATGGAACGGAGCAAACACATTTTCCCGCAACAAAAACATTGGATGATGTTTCCAAAGAACGAAGACCATCACCCAAACCATCCAACCTCCACCAAAACTATGCCAGCAAAGACCCCAAACAGTTTCAGTATCTTTTGGGATGCTTTTGTTGCCATCCAGGTTTTGCTCGGACGTCCCCGGCCGCAGGTTCACGTACTCGCCAATGCCTCGGAGCCTCGGGAGTGCAAGGATTGGTTGCATCTGGGAATCTGCAATCGCCTGACAAAAGTTATCAACTGAATCATACAATATATATATAATCATATATATATATATTATATTGTATCTTATATATATATACATTACAATGTCAAATCATATCAAAACATTTGGTTAGAAGATGTTAGAAATGATGGAATGTTTGTAAAAAGCAAACTATAAGTGATTTGATGTCATCCCAGGTCATCCGATCAATCTATCCAAATCTGACATCACAACTTGCCTGGCCGGAGGCAGCTTGTGACCACTAAAAAATCCAATCCATGAACGGCCATGGGCCATGAACGTTGAAATCCTTACAGGCAGCTGAAAAGTGCTCTTCTAAAGCCTGTTTTTACTGATTGAATCTAATCGATGTAAAACTATATATTCTTATGTTCTTGCCTCCACCGCGGTAAGAGCATGTAAGGAAACCACATCAACCAAAAGACATGTTGCAATCCAACGACAAACATTTCACCAAAACAGGCTCCTTCCAATGCTCCACCAACCATTGGTGGCTGCTTCCAACCGCCAAACGAAGACCCCAAAACGCCAGCGTTCGCATGTCCAAAGACCCAAAGAGCCAGGTCCAACTGTCAAAGCAGGTTCGAAGCCACTGGGTTTCTCGACTTGCTGGCGTTGTGGAAGTACCCCGCGCAAATTGCCTTCCGCACCTGGTCCCAATCGGTACCTGGCAGGGGCAGGTACCGCGACCTAACCATGGGTGTGTTTCAAACCAGTTGCAAAAAGCCTTACTACACCTTAACACCCAATTGTTTTGGTGGTGGTCTTCCGGCGTACGATATTTTCAGAATTTCAAAGTCACTACATTACAGCAAAGCGGCATCCGAACAAGAAAAGCTCTTCACACCGCACTACAGCAAGTTTTGCTAGTGGGCTCCAGCATAAAAGTGTGGCGGAAACGCCTATGGAGTTGATCTGCAAGTGCTGCTGCTGCCTCAGAACGTGGCTTAGTGGTCTCGCTGCACAGTGCACCTGATTTCAGAACCTTACCAGTGCCTAGTGCGGATGGTTTCTTGGGGAAGCTCCCTACCCAGCTCAACCACCCACATCACCCCCTGTCTGGACACACGATGGCGGCCCATGCAGGCTTGGTGGATGTGCTGTGTGTCCATGAATTCTGGCTGTGCTGGATCCTTGGCAGAGTAAATCAACGACCAAGCAGGAATGATCCCAGCCTGAGATCAAACATGACGGAATCCATAATGTCCTTTGAACTGGACCAAGGGAGATGTCCGGAAGTCCGAAACTGCCGGCTCACCATGCCCAGTCTGGGAAGCAGCCAACCCGCCCTGGCGGTGCTTCACCAGGATTCCCTGCATGATCTCTTCAAGTTGGCCCCGCCTCAGGCGCCGAGCTGCAAGCAATGATGACCAAAAGGAAGGTCGAGTGGGCGGATCAATTTCAACAGTCAATTGTTCGAAGGATTCTACTGGGGTCCCCCACAGTGACACTCTTGCACGGCTTTTGAAATCCACCATTAAGACCAGCACACCCCAAAAAAAACAGCATTAAATGACTGGCGCCGCTCTATTTCTGTATTATATTGGTCCGTCTATTTGGATCGTGTTCCCTCGGATTCCTTCAATTCAGATATTATCAGTGGCCAGTTCTCAGGTCACCTAGAGTGTCGTAAGCCCAAGCCCAAAAAGCACGCCCAAGAGCAGCAGTTCTGATAGTGGAGGTTTCGATCTGCCCGGAAAGCATCGATTCGCATCTGACAGGAAAAGTGAAAAGAGCCGTGGACGAACCAAGTAGAGCAACATCTGCAAATATCTGCAAAGCAACATCAGATTCCTGGACACTCAGCTTCAGCTTCAGCTTCAGCCAAGTCGCCAAGCAATTTTTACCCAAGGTCCAATCCTTTTTACTTACAAGACTGAGGACCCCCACACTTCACGAACCTTCTTCAAGGACTTCTGGTGCACAAAGTGATCACCACACCACTTGGCACCTCGCACTTTCAAGAATCGGGGCAGTCGATCGGGCAGCTTCCGGGCGGCTGAACGGGTACAAGCACGAAACAAGATCGATCGGTACACCAAAAAACGATGGCTGACAAAAGCCCTGCGCGGTCCAAAGCAGTGCCGTTCGGACGTGTGAATCAAGTCCAATTCCGACCCCTAAGGCCCTAACCCGCGTTCTCAGCAAGCTGCTGACTTTGCGTTTTGGTGCCACGAAGTGCAAAACATTTCAAAAAATTGCAAAACAATATCCTCAAAAGGGAGCATGCAAGGAATTTCTGAATATTCTCACATGAGGATCGATACACAAATTTCTAGTGAACAATGAGTTACCGTATACATACTAGTATATAGGCGGGGTAAATGTAATGCCCCTAGAGCTCTAACCACATCCTCAGAAGAAGGTAGTAAAGCCATGTTAGACCCCCCAAGACCCACCACTACAAGTACTGTTTCCATCCACTCCATAGATGGTCCGGAGATGTTGATGAACTCATCTGATGAGTCGGTCTTTGGTCTCCAGAGGAAGACATTTTTTGATCAAAGAAAACCTTGAGGAACCGAAAATAAGGTGCCGTGCTCCAGAACAAAGATAACTAAAGTATCAAAAGCACAAAATCAAAGGAACACCATAGGAACACCTTAAAGCACCAAAACCTTCAGTTCGTGATCTTTTCAGAGTCTCTAGAATCTCTAGAGTCGAGTTGGACCTGGGTCTGTGACCTCGGATCTCGACGGTCACGGTCCTCTTCAGGTCCTGGTGATGGGAAGGGTTCCAGCATTTGTAGAGTTCATAAGGTCCGTAGGACAAGCATCAGTCAAAAACATGTAAAACCTAGGCCTCCGAGTTTCCAAGACTCACGCGGACAAGCAATTCCAAGACGTAACTGTGTGCATTCTCCCATGTTTCCGCACCCATGCCGCATGCCCCTGAAGTCCCTCTTCCGAACATATGGGCGCCCATGCTGTAGCCATTGTGACCCCACTGCTGGTACACGTTCAAGAAGGTGAGATGATCACCTCACCCGACTCAGGTCTGAAAGTAACCATGTCTGTTCCAAAGTTTCAGTTAAGTTATAGCCTTAGTTTAAGTTGGTAAGCGTTCAGTTTTCTTCGCCAAACATGTGGTCGACTGTGGTAACGCCCAGGTGGAGTTCTGGCGTCCAACACACAGAGCACGCCAAGAATGCCATGTCAGAAAATCAGCGTTCCGCTTCTTCATCTATGACCACTGGCAAGTTGATTGTGAGTTGATTGTGAACTGTGAGCTGTTGGCAATCGAGGCAATTGACAAACACCGCACACCAGTAGTTATGAGCAGGGGCTGTGGACCACACCCGCGCCTGCTTCATCCGTCCAGTGCCAGTTGAAAAGCAACAAGCGATAACGCAAAGTAGAGCTCATCTGAAAGTAGGAGAAAAATAACTTGCTGAACTGAAAGAGGTACATGTCCCATGGTTCCATCGGCGTTGCGGGGAAAGACTGCTAAAGACTGTTTGTTTTTAGTATAGGTTTATGAGCTCGTTCCGTGAGATTTGTTTTGGGGACTCTGCCTCTGTGGCTAGGGTCAGTGTGGTATCAACAAAATGCAACAGGGACGTCCAACGTCCCAGTCAGTCTTGGATGGCATGCTATATTGCGAGGCTTCATGTCTGACTTTCAATCCGCGGTTAAGTTATTATTGCTTGACTTTGATGGCTTGCAAAAGCATAGTTCACCATTTGCAAGCCATAGTTCACAACAGTTGCTTTGGCTTAGTTGTTAATCAGGAAAATTTGTTGAACCTGGAGCCTTTCCCAAGTGTCTTTGGCCTCTGACAAACCGTTTTCTAGGTCAGTGCACCGGAAAACATACACTACGTTCCACTATATACATTACATGAAGTTTAAAGCCAAACTGGGCAGGAAGGTTGAGGGAAGTTCTTCACGAAAGCAAGTGGGCAACTTTGAAGGATCCACTTTATATAGATCCCTCCTGTTCCTCCAACGGGTACTCGTAGCAATGGCCTTGTTACCAGCTGCCAGGCCATTTGAGCCAGCCATTGCCACACTGGAAAGCCAGTGGAAGATCGATCCCTGACAGGTGTTTAATTCGCAAGGAATGAGGGTGGTTGGACCCTATAGACCCCCAAATAGACAAGTAGATCCCCACTAATTAAACATGTATTGGAAAACCTTGCCACAATTTTGGGGACCACATTCTCAGGTATCTACAGTGGGTTCTGGGTCATTCCCCCACATTCATGGCAGTCGCTTCTGGGTCCAGGCACTCTCAGGCACAAAGAACTTTTCCCGTGCTGCGTCGCTCTCGTCGGCCCTGTCCTGGGCCGCGGCGGCTCAGCTGTGTGCGAACTCGGCCCAAAACGAACTTAATGGACTTGTTTTGTTGAACACGCCTAGGGAAAAAAAAGGAAGGCAACGCAAACAAAATAGTACTAAGTTCTAAGCATGCTGTTCCACTAACAAACCTGTTTTTCATCGCCTTTACTTGCGGCAATGCCTTTTTCAATGAACCATCTAACTCTAACATATTATGTCAAATGCGTTCATGTCAATGTGTTGTCACATGTTGTCACTGCACACGACCGACTGCACTGCACGAATACATTGCACTTCCACAGTTGTGTGCGGAAAAGTGCTCGGCAGCGATACGTCGCCGCTGCTCTCCCGAACGGTTAGCCGGAAGTGCCCGGAAGTGCCAACGGGCCTTCGGCCTGAAGAAAATGGACGGCACGGAGAGCATGGACACGATGCTCATAATCTGTCACGCGCGCACCCGAACACCAACAAACCGGTCCAAACCGGTCAAGTTCGAGCATACATGTTGTCATACAAACAGGTGGATCCAAACTTAAACTGCCCAAGGGGAGTGACATGTGGAAAATACATGAACAATAATTGAACATGCATTGAATTCATATTGGACTAGTGATGGGGGCGGCCGCAAATAAGTGATTCATGAAACGGAATTTCGACCTAGGTTGACAAACTAAGCACCCCCAAAAGAAAACAAACAACATCCAACAACTAAATAAAGAAACTACCTCGACATGTATAAAGAAACTACCTCGACATGTATACATAGTTAAAATTGTTTAAAATATATACACACAGGGAGAGGGAGGGGGAGACAAACAGTATCCAAACACAAAATATGTTGGACCTGTTTAATCTTGTGTTTTCTGAATTTGTGTTGTCCATTGGTCTCTTATTGAACTTGGGTTGCTTTACCGGTGGTTCCCCAGTAGTTTCCCATTACTTTCCGAATGTCCAAAACGATTGCAATGTGGTATTTTTCGCAAATTTGGAACGGTTCCTCCCAATGAAATCATTTGCAACGGGCACACCGCTGATGAAACCCACAATCAAGAAATAAGGACAGGGTTCTGGTGCCAGGGCCCGCTGCTTGCAAATCAATGGTGTTGTTGGGAGGTATCGGCATCACACACGCACATAACACGCACATATGCCCGCACACGTCCAAAAAAATCATTTTTATTTCACTCCAACCGCCAGCATCCAAACAGGTGCGCGACACCTCAGAGCTGCAGCCGATCTCTTCGCCAACGATCAGCATCTTCGAGAGGGGCGGGTCCTGTCGGCCCATGACGGATCCAACGCGCCCCTTCTCTTTGAGCAGCGCCAGACTTCGTCAGCCCTGTGGCTGCGCCCAAACAGTTGGAGCAGCCCATGTGCCCCCATCCCATATGCTACAGGGTCCTTTGAGGTCTCTTATAGGCCCCTGGTAGTTCACAAGGCGAGACTTTCACAATAATTATTGCAGCCACATGAAACAAGGGTGCGTCGTGAAGGAGACCAGCACTTGGCAACCTTGACTAGTCTGGGACAACGACAGCGCCGCAAGGCCGGAGACTGGGCCTCCCATAACTGTTCAAAAAAGGCACTTCAAACAGGTTCAAAAGGTTCCTGCATTCCACAGAATAGCACGCTGCATCCTTCCACTTGGGAAAGGACACGGCATTGAGCAGCTGAAGTAAAGCAGGTACTGGGAACCACAAAAAACATTTGGAGTTACAGGCCATTTCACTCGCTGAAACAACTCAAAATTTTTGGACCTTGCGCAAAGGATTCCCAACAAACAACAATTGATTGGTTAACCTGCGTGCCCTCCCAATGAATCTAGAAGGAGATTTGTTTATGTTGTTTTGGAAGATTCCGCTCTTGCCAGGTGATGTTTTCTACCTCACCCACGGACCAATGAAATATAGTATATATACACTCCTCGAGAGAATTCATGGTTTCGTATATCACGCATGGCCCGGAGTTCGGATGACCATGAAATCCGAAGACCGAGCAAATGGTGCCATCCACCCCGCAGTTATAGGTTGCATGGAATCTATAAGGATTGATTGAGATTGAATGAACATGAAAGCAGCCCGAATCATCCTTTAGGGACTGCTGGGTGGCTGCCTCCATCCAGCCATCCACCAAAGGTCCATGCATAACGTGGCAGTGTCGGAGGCTTGGAGCCATGTTGGCCGCACCCGAAAGCATCGATCGGAATACGGTACTCTGATGTATACTGATTGGCCCAAACAAAACAACGTGGGTTGGGGGCGAACTGCGGGTCGTTTGGTGCCAAAAACAGCAGTCCGAATAAATCTTCGAGATCGAAGCTTTGGGAGTCTTTGGGATGTCTCAAACGCTCTGGTTGCGATCAATTCTTGTTACTTTTGTTTCCACGTGGTGTCATCGAGACTTGGGAGATGGTCGAGATATGTCAAGATGGTATCAACAGTCAAGGATTCCCATGGATTATACGTGGCGGAGAGAAACTCACCTCTGAAGCAAGGCACAAATTGTACAAGGAATTTCCAGTTAGCTCATGTTAGCTCATGCATTGACAATCCCCAAGCCGAAAATTTGGGAGCGACTTGAAGGTGGAGAAAATAGGGGCCTGAAGGAAGGGTGGGGTCTGCCAGTGTTGGTAGCAACTCTGCCACTGCAGGTTGTTGAAGTCCAAAATTTTTGTGCGATTCCGTGTGCAAAGCTGATCAAAATTAAGATCAATACACGACATCAAGGCACACTCGGACTTGGTAAGTGTGGGTGCTGTCGTATATCAAGTGGTTTCATCAGAAAACCGGAGTAAACTAAGAAACTGATGACGAAACTGATGACGAAGCTTGGCGCAATTATCGGAAGCTTTGGACGTTGAATGGCCCAACATCGTGAGAAAACACACGAAACGCAGTCACAAAGGGGCGCCCATGATCCACGATGATCCACTCATATAGGGACTGGACACCCTTGTATCACAACTGGAAAATGCCTTTGAATCCGTGCCGTCTTTCGCGACTTCTTGTCGCTCCTGGCCTGGACACCGAAGGACTCCGCTGATCGAAGCTCGGCTGATCGAAAGGTGGACCAAGGTCCCCGGCCAGCGGAAACTGGGCCATCTTATTCCCGAGCTTGGTGATGTCCTCAGGTGAAGGACATGTGAAGGACTCCCCATGACTCCTCGGAAAATTCATGGGGATTGGTGCTTTCTGAAGTTAGGTGAGCTGATCGGCGTGCAAATTGAATCCAATTGCCAAGTTTGTTGAATTGTGATGCTCGTCTCATGACTCTCATGACCTGTTGCTGTAGATGTTCTAGGGGAACCACTCCTTTAGGAAAGGGCTGCAGTCGACATGCGATGCTTGCAAAAACGTTAACTATAAAATAAAGTATTACCAAGTTGGCCAACAGGATAAATTAACATGACTAGAATCGAAGGCCCCCCTCAGAGCCAATATCCTACCACCAGAAGTCTCCTCTCGCGACTGAGGGGTCTTTGCCTTGGAACTTCAAAAAACACTTTGAAGGACCTATTCCCTTTTGGCCCTTTTCCCTTCTAAAACACGCTCAGTCGAGATACACCCAGATTGTCCAGCGCGCCCAGCATCCAAAGTTGGAATAAGGAGTTCAGGATGGTGTCCTGTGGATCGAGGATGGTCGAGATGCTGAGATCGATTATTCTTCGTCGGCCGCAAAGGTAAAACACCTTCAACAGCAGCAGCTTTCTAATTACACTGAATTACAGTACAGTGAGGTATTGAGTTGTTGAACATTATCACAAGTCATAAACAAACCATAACAAAGCGGCTATTGGAAGCAACGTGTATTATATATATATAAATCACAAGAACAACATGGCCCGGTATGGCCATGGTAACGTTAAAAGCCAACACCGAACAAAAACAGCAGCAGCAGCAGCAGCAGCGGCAACAACAACAACAACCAGTTTAAATATATCAGCACTACTGTTTCTCAGCTTTTCTCCAGCAAATCCCAGGCCACCAAACGACAAAAACAATGCCGGAGCAAAACAATGAAAACACTCTGGACCAAACAAAAACTGCAAAATAGCTCGAAAGCTAGGTCAGGCTCCACAGGGCCTGGGGTGGAGGATCCATGAAGCCGAAGGAGAGGAGGTCTTTGATCTCGGCCGAGGCGTTCGGCCGGACTACGTCGGTCGTTCTGTGGATCTGTGGAGGGGTCGAAGTGGAGAGATCTGTCTGTGGGTTGGAACTGGGTCGAACAACAACACTGGAAGCGGATGAAGTGTCGGATGCTAAGTCTTGGCACGATGAAGAAGTCGGATGTTGGGAACGGACGCTTCTGTGACACATGCGCCACAAGACAGAACGGTATTTTGTTGCAGGGTTTCTTGAGGTAAATCTAAAATACTGTTGTTTCCCAAACGTACCATTCTTGTGCCTTGGGTTGATTGACCAAGCAACAAATCCACATCTCAATCAGCTTTAGAGGGGTTCCATGTTCAAAAACGGTTCCCCTTCTTCATCCTTCAAGCCCAGATCAGCAGCGACGCCCAGTATACCCAGAGGTGACATCCATTTTGGATGGTGACACTCCCTTGAAATAATCGTTACGTGGAGCCAGAAACGCTCTTTTCTCCAGGCCTCGAGAGGTGGTGGTTTTCCACTCAGTCACTTAGTATTAATTATTGGGACCCAGTGAAAGGACCCATGACCCATGGTGTTGTAGGACCCATGATTGTTTCGGGAGTGTCAATATTCTGACGAATTGGGCGAAGAAATGGCGTTGTCGCCCATAAGCACATCATTCGAGTGGACGAATTGAGTGTCCCAAGGTCCCATCTGTGGAACGGAGTCGTCTCAACTCAGCGATGCCCTGGTGCGCCAAGTTTAGCGGTTCACCCTAGTATACCAGATGTGCGATGCCCTAGTTTCGGCCAATTTCCAAGCAAGCAGGCAGTTCCCCTGCAGCCAGATGCACCAACACAGTCATGCAGTTCTTTTGGAACAATCTCCGCGGGGCGGCATGCCGGTATATATACGAAAAAGAGGATATGTACTCATCAGCTGTCCACGTTGGTGTGTGTGTGTGTGTCCACCCCTGGACAAAGGGTTTTCCACCGCCACTT
>CAXAMN010016669.1:1130608-1175096 GCA_963970005.1 Durusdinium trenchii | reverse complement strand
CAGCGCTGCAGCTTGAGCCGCTTCGTCACCGCAGTCAAGGGAAACAATTTTCTCGGACTTTTCGCCATGCTGTTCCACCGCCATCCTTCCCAACGTGGTAACTGAGTTCACTGAATACAAGTGTCAGAGTGTGTGCGTGTTCAACTCCAAGCATGCTGCACTTAAGGCATGCCTTCAGGAAAAACAAAATGAACTCATAACTCCCAAACATTCCTCCTCGTATGGCATATATATATATACCTATAAATATCTGGGGGTACTTCTGGGGATGGTTTCAGGGGTCAATGTGCGTCTGCTGTGCATGGATTCTACTGCCAACCGTCTCCATGATACAGCCCAACATCATGCGGATCCCGTAACCGGATCCCAAACCCAAATTTGCCGGAACCCCCAAGCGGAGAAGGAAAACACCCATCCTGTCACCCGTCGTGGCACGCTCCGTGGACCAAGGAGCGCCCATGGACTTCAAGAGAAGCACCACGTTCGCCAAGTTGGTGCCTGAACAGTCCAGTTTCGGCGGACGACCTGGCCCGTCGAGTGGCGAAAAAACGTGGTGAATCACACATTGAAGAAACCATGGCAAGCTGTCTGTGGTCGTGATGTGCGAACATGGCACCGCATGGCACAGTCTGTACACCAGACATATATCGACCCAAATTCACAGATTGAGATTCTTCACAGTTGTGCCGAAAGGGCGCTTGGTATAAGCACCATTGGCCCAAAACGGGGTCGTTTCCGACGGCCCTCAGGTGACCTCGAGCCGATCTAATTACTCCAGACCTGGGCCCGGTGCACCTAAACAAGGCCGTGCTCCACGCTGCGCTTGGGCCACCGTGCGCTGAATTTCAGGGATGGTCATGGTGAGCATCTCCGAGACGTAGGCGCTTTCAGTGTAGAGACGCCAGCACCTGAGCGGCGCCATCACACAAACCCCAAAGACTTTGCATACGGTTTTGAATGAAAACGGGAGGTTTGAGGTTGATGAAGCATCACAAATCGCATAAACAGAACACAAACACAAGTTATAGGCGCTTCGGGCATATTTGCACAATGTCGGCACCTGTTCTTTAAACAAAGAAGCCCCCTGGCCTAGAACTCTTGATCTCCCAGGTTCAGACCACAACCCAACACACTTTGACAATTGGTTTTCAGTTACCTCTATTCCACGAAAAATGGATGAGGGAAACGCAAGGTGAAGCGGTCAGCACGTGTGAAATGTTGAACAAGTGTTCATGCTGCGTGACTGCGGATTCTAGTTACTGAATACGTAGCCGATCGAATCATCGCCGTGCATAGAAACCTGTTTTGGGATATAGCATGCAGAGCTGTTAATTCGTAAGCAATGCATGCCTGATGCATAACTGCAGCCACCACCATGGAACCAAAAGGAAGAGTGGAGCCACAGCGTAAACAAAAGTGTTCAGCAGGTACGTGGAAATGGCGTCCCATTTTCATATCCTCGGATACATCGCCAGCTTCGTTGACCAGGCGACGATGCATCCTGCCTGGTCCCCTGCCCCTTTTTAAGCCCTAAGGGAATTTGATTAATTTATATTAATTTGCAACGTGTGGAAACCTTAGGAACAGATGGTGACACACACAGAGCCGATATCGGCGCTCCAGAGATTTACTAGCCACCTAACAAGCCTTAGAAAGAAAGGAAAGGAAAAGACAGAAAGAGCAAACGAAGAGGGCAAGAGAAAAAGATAGGAGTAGTTACGAGGCCCACTAGTTATGAAACCTTCTAGTTACTGACTACTTAGCCGAATGAATTAGGTGCAATAGTTAGCGAGCGGGACTTTAGTCTTAGACCGCCCGGGTAGGAAAGACCAGGACAGGAGAAACAGAAGGAAAGGCACCAACACACAAGTGTGTTGAGTGCGACTTCCTTCTGTTACCCTAATTAGAGGGTGGGATAAGAAGTGCGAATTCGCGTGCAAGGCGGGGTGTGGGGGTGTGTGGCTCTAAGGCACTGCCGTAAATGGCGCTCCCTTGACTAAAGCTTCACCCGAAACCTAAAAGCCTTGAGCAAAAATTCTCTGGAACCTCGAGAACACTGCTGATGCAAAAATCCGTAAGCCCGGCGGCGTCAAGTCTCCGTAAACTCGGCAGTTGTGTATTCAGAAGACTCATGGACTCATGGGGTGAAGCAGTAAGCCAGTATGTGATATTCCAACGCGTGCAGAAAAACGCTGAATCAAACTGTGATCCACGATGGTTTCGGCGCTCCCTTGCGGGAGATCACACCCTGCACCCAGTGGGACAACAGACAGAGCGGCACACACTTTGACAATTGGTTTTCAGTTACCTCTATTCCGCGAAAACATGGATGAGGGAAGCGCAGGGTGAAGTGGTCAGCACATGAGAAATGTTGAACAAGTGCTCATGCTGCTTGACTGCAGATTCTAGTTACTGATTACATAGCCAATCGAATTGTCGCCGTGCATAGAAGCCTGTTTTGGGATATAGCCCGCAGAACCACCATGGAACCAAAAAGGAGAAGTGGAGTCACAGCGTAAACAAAAGTTTTCAGCAGGTACGTGGAAATGGCGTCCCATTTCCATATCCTCGGACACATCGCCAGCTTCGTTGACCAGGCGACGATGCATCCCGCCTGGTCCCCTGCCTCTTTTTAAGCCCTAAGGGAAACTGCTTAATTTGTAACGTGTGGAAACCTTAGAAACAGATGGTGACACACACACACACACACACACATATCACCCACCAAACATCGAGCTATACAAGTGGCGTATGTGAGATATTGACCAATGAATGACATGATATACATGCAATACCTGCAAGTGCTACCAAACTCGAGACGGTACAAGTATCTCAAACCAGACATGTTTCCTCTAAAAAGTCGCAAGCCTTGCAGGACAGGATTGCATTTAAAACAAAACAAGCGGTTTTGCAGACTCAGGCGCTATAGATACTATAGTGTGCACACCACTTGTTCGTGAGAATGGAACTAAAACATACATATGTTTACATAAAACATCCTGAAACCCCCATGCACTGCCTGCCCTGGGCGCCCCAGCGCGCCAGGCCCAGTGCGGCCGGCACGACCGCGGCGCTGGTTCGCCTCATCGGGTCGATCAAGTGATCGAACTCGCTTCGTGAGCAAGACTATGGAGCGCTGAAAACCTCCTATAGTTGACTTATGTTGACTTAATTCTTCTTCAACATTTAAAAACAAAACGGGCCTTGAGCGGGTTTGATCGTGGGATCTCGCGGGTCAGGTGAGAAACAAATTGATTGACCGTATTAATATCATCTCGGAGGGCCTGCCTTGGGGGACCGTGTCTCTGTTCCTGTGTGCGGTTGTTGGGAGTCTGAAGGGACGTTCCGGTCTCCTTCAAATCGCCCGAAAAAGCCGTCTGAGCCAGGACGATGTTCGAACTGAGGGACTTGATGTGGTCTTTCTTGGGGGGCGATTCCGTTTTTTGCGCAGCACCGCAGCTCTGTGGGGTCGTGCCAAACAATGGTTGAGTGACCTTATACGACGGTCGAACTAGAACTAGGGTTCGAAACATCCTCTGTTGGTGTGCTAAGGTTCCAGCATTGGCCTGCGAGATGGGCGTCACTTGCAAGCTGTCCATTCCTCAGTGATGCAGGACGAGACTCACACAATTCACTCAGCCACATGGGATGCTCCAAGACTTATCTTGCCTTGGCAGTGCCACACGGGAAGGCAAAGACCCTTCACCTGGATCTTCCCAGTGACCTTTTGATATCGTTTGATCTCCTAGTTTGAGGTCACTTAGGCCACTAAAGGTCCCCACCTAGGGGCTCCAAGAAGGTCACTCGGAAGGTCCTGGCATACGACTCGTTTCTGAATGACCTTTGCCAACCCACTACATCCACTATACAAATTATATAGCTCAAGATGCTCAAAAGGTTCTCCGAAATTCTCAAGATGCCTTCAACTGCGCTCCTTCTCTCCTAAAATCTCCTCTCGACCTCCACCCCTGCCCAAAGCGCATCGGGTCTCCAGGCCCATCTTGGGGTTGTAGATCTTCAACTTGCAGTAGCCTGGGCTACCAGGCCACTCAGCAGGACATCCTAAACCCACCAACACCAATGGGCTCAAGAGGCCTCTCCAAATGGCCGTAAATCGAAAACGCCCCTTCCACACCTGTGTCGATGACATACTTGATGCCATCCACCGTCAGCGAGGTCTCAGCGATGTTGGTGGCCTTGGATGCTCTGCGATGATGGGCGGGTTCGGCGGGACTGCAGGGAGACGGTCGTGCTTCAGCGCACGGAAACCTCAACCAGCATACCATATACTATACGCCGTATACCACATCGCCCAAGTGTGGATATGCCGCTCCTGATGTTTGAATGACCTGTTCATGCTAGTTACCTAAAAGTTGAGCTGGGAGTGTTTCAAACCTGCTGCAAGGAGGACCAATGTTTGCCAGGTGGGTGATCCAAGTAGGTTTGGGCCTCCCACCTATGACTCCTTCGCAGAATTCAATGACTTCAATTTAGGAAGCTGCACGGCATCGCTTCTTGGCACTGTTGGCACCTGGAACCGCCCAAGCCTCGCTTTCAATGCCTGCATCGCTTTCAACTGGAGCACTGATTTGTGGATTCTCTAGGGATCTTCCTGAGTCAGAATTTGGCAAGTGGGTTTTGCCAATCTCCCTTTCACAGCACCCGTGAAACGCGGCGTGTTCCCCATTCCCAGCTGCCACGATGATCTTGCGCTTGTCGCTGCTCTCGAAGATCTTCGCCTGGAAATCTGGCTTAAAATGAGATTCAATTCCGATTCATGGTGTTGTTCTTTTAATTTAAAAACAACTGGTTGTTGCATCCAGATCTATGACCATGCAGCTTCTTGGATGGTTCCCCGAAATGTTCTTCGCCCAGAAATGGCTCCAAAGATGCTCTGACTAAGTATACCAGTACTAAGTGGACCATCGAAAGCTCGGTGGATGTGGATGATATGGAGACATCGTTTTGTTTCATTGCGTGTTCTTTTTCTCCCACTGCGACCTTGTTGGGTGAATCAGGTTTTGTTGCTTCATTGAGATGAAACTTGTAACAGCGGAAATCTCTAAACTTGCTGAAGCCACTGCAAGACCCAGGGGTTCCAAAACCAAACAGGAGAAACGACACGTCTCCTGTTCAGCACATCGTTCCCGAAGAGGTTCTGAAGCCGGGTCCGGATGCCGTGGACCATGGATCCCCCAGAAAGGAGCATGGCAACACCCACGAGTTTCACATGACTCGCCGCGAAAAGAAACCCTGTAGACATAGAGAAGATATATAACATGAACCAGCACCTGATATCGAAAAGGCTCTCCAATAGACTAAACTTAGTTATATACTTGTGGACATCAATTGAGAAGCCTTTGTAAGGTCCAAAAAGGGGTGAACACCACGTGGACATGTCATGTAGCCTCCCCATTCCCAAGCCTACCAAACCCAAGCCGTATCGCAAAGCCTTGAAGGATGATCTCTAACAATAAACATGAAATACTCCGTGGAAAACTTACATGGACCCTGAAAACCCATTGAAAACCACTAGTTGGTAGAGGAACACAGTCTTCCAGGTTGCATCAGGTTGCCATTCTCAGGGTCCATGTTAGTTTTCGGGAGTGTAACCGTATCTTGGCCGTATATTACTACAGTGTACGTATATCCGGCACACATGACTCGACTAGCCACTTAGAATTGCTTGTAATTACATGTCATACCTGTACTATCTACTGGATGAGTGACCACAAACTCTTCGTTCCAACATGGACAGCACCAACACAGCACATAAAGCCGCTGCTACGGGGCGCCGCAAAAACCATCAAAAACCCACGTCCGAGAAGACTGGCGCCCGACGGGGCCTGCAAGTCCGATGGCAACTGCGAATAGATGGGCAAGATCGTGACAGGAGGCACTTCTTCCCCCACCTGCATCACATTGATTGATGCGCCGGTGACGAGCAGTTAAGTAGCGGATGAGGCGGCGAGGAAAATGAACATGAGGATTCCTCAGTTGGAGGATTTGGGTGGAAGTATGCGGAAGTCAACCGACCGGAAGAGCCACTTCACCTGATTGCTAAGGCTGCTAAGGCTGTGTCTACCCAATGAAACTCCACGGAATACAAGACTAAAGCCTTTTTGGGGGTGCATCCCGACTAAGGACTCTGTTTGGATGTTTCGCTTGAAACCCATGGGTTTCCGAACGAAGACGTCCTCCCAAAAAGTCGCCGCCGAGTCGAACCCAAGTCTTCTCATAGGTGAAAGTGAGGTTTCTCTGTACCTCCAGGTGTTTCCTGGTGACAACAGGTGCGCGAAAATCCAGTTATGGCCCCCAAACAGCCTGTTGGAGGGTGCTGGTAGGCTGAGTTGACCACGGGGCCCACCGTTTCTAGGCTCCACTCCTAAGAAGTGGGTTCGCCATCTTCTGCCAACCTGAGCCCTTAGCCATACCCATGGCCTGAGCAATCCGGTCAGCCAAGAGCACACAGGTCGCCTGAACAATCCGGGCTGATGTGCCAAGCCGAAGCCCATGGACCCTGTGATTGACCTAAGGTGGGGTGATCATGTGATCTGGAAACATCTAGTGACTGAAGTCGTGGATCTGCCATGACCTGACCTGCCATTGACAAAACAACTGCTAAAAAGCTAGAAGGAGAAGGGAAAAGGGCCAGTTGGCCGAACGTCAAAGGTGGGTTGCTAAGGCATCGATCATTCTCGTTGGCCAGGTGGATGCAACATGTTAACAACGTTAGCTTGGGGAGTAGTACCCAACGCTTCAATTCGAACATAGTCAAGAACTTGTTCCATTGGTGAACGGTCGCTGCACGTCACTGAGCAGGGTTCAAAAGGTGACCATCGGTGGGAAGTGACTTGCAACAAGCAGTCCCAGCTCATTGCTTGCTGCAAGCAGTAGGACAGCATCAGTTGCCATCCTCGCCTCGATGTCTTCTTGTCCCGTCATGAAGATCAGCACCTCAGCAAAAGAGGTGAAAAGGGCTTTCCTAATGTCATACTAAACGCATCAGGAGTTTTGAGCAAACTCGGAAGCTTGAGCTAGAATATGATAGAATGAAAGAACACCCCACCACGGTGCTTAGGCCACCCTGCGTCGCCCGAATCCTGGCCTCGGCTCATGCGTCGAAATCGGACACAAAGCGATACAAACACACCCAGAAGTCTGAAGATGTGGTTGAAAATCCCTATACAAATAGACCCTTCAACAAGGACCCTTACTCGCGCGTTAGTATCGGACAGTCTGTCGAAAGAAAGGGCTCGGCGGAAAGAAAGAGCCGCTCTCCACCGTAAACAATTCTTTAGTCCGAAGATTCTTTGTAGCTCTTGCATACCAAAAGAACACTGACGACTTCAGTCCTGTCACTGTCCCGCTCTCGCCAGTTGAAGTACAAACCGGCACGCTCTCGCTGGTCAAGTCCGCTCATCTGGATGGGTTTCCTGGACCGTCCGACAGAAGTTCGATCCCCTCAGAACCTCTTTTTCCTCAGAGCTCGGTCTTTGGGAAGGCAGCCATGTTCAGGCCTGCAGCCTTCATTGCAGCCTCATGTGCCGCCTGATGTTTGGCCATGGCCCTCGCATGTGCATCCAAAGCCGCTTGGTGGGCGATCGCATCGGACGACCGCGACCGGTGCATGGCCATGGCTTTCTGATGTGCATCCGCCGCTTGGTGGGCATTGACGTGGTTTGAGGTCTGGGTGTGGACCGTGGTAATGGACTTCTTCCTTGCGCGGGCCGGAAGGAAAACCATCTCCCCCATGAAACTTGATGGACGTGTTCTTGGAACAGCTGATCCGAAACCGCTTGGAGGACTGAACTGCTGGCTCCTACGTGTTTGCGTGTTGTTCTCCCCGACTCAATGCTTTTATCTCAAAAGGTGGGTAGTTATAGTTCATCGGCAGTGCAGCGGTTTTGAGGACTGAACTCAGTTTGCTGGAAGCTTTAGCATCCTTGCGGCAAGCACAGTGGCTTAAACCCCGAGTGATTTGACCAAGAGAGTCAGCTAAAGCAGCCCAGGCTTCGTGGTGCCCTTGCCATCATCATCCACGGACTGGCTTGTTGCCATCCTTTCAAGCCCATCCTCCGAAGAGGTCTCCACAGAGAAGCTCTTCCCCTTCCTGAGTTGTCATGGTCACAGGGCTCCTCCGAATCAAAAAGCAAGATCTTAGAAGCCCCAACATGTTTAGCTGAATGCTGTTGCTTTTGCCTAACACCCCAGTTTCAATATAGTGCGGACCCTGTGGCCCTGGATCTTTCTCCACATACAACCATCTTTGATCTCCTAAGTCTGATCTTTAAGTGGCTAGGGCTCTCTTGCATTGCTTGCTTGATGGCTTTCGCATGGTTCTTCCACTGCTCTGCAGAGCCTCCAGAAGATGACCTGGAGAGATGCTGGATGAGGTCGAAATACTCCGCACTGGAGTCGCCTGACAGACGTGGCTGGAGTACGGTTCGCGTCGACGACGATGCCAAGCATTGAACTGCTCTGGTCAGACCCCAAGCTGCTTGGACCCCCTAATGATGGGGCTTCCAGAGGGTTTGCCCGATTGAGACGAAATGAGTGACATGACCCCAAGCTGCTTGGACCCCCTAATGTAAATGTAGACTGTCGATTCATCAAACTCTCCCAATTGAATTGTACAATTTATGAACCAACTGTCTAGATTGGCGGACACTAAGTGCACAATTTGATACAATGAGTCGACACGAGCGAAATGGAATCAAAGGGTAACTGCGACAACTGGGACCAGCTGTTTGGGGATAGTTTGGATGGAAAAGGGAGGACAGGAGCCTGACTTGAACAGTAAAATTGCTTGACATTGTTTTGCACATCCTCGTATTTCATTGGGATGTCAGTATATAATTAAAGGTCAGAGTGATTCAGAGTGTAATCATTGCTCTTTCCCCCCCAAACAGCTGTGATTCCTGACCGATTCTATCCGATTCTTGGCAGGCATTCACGAGGTCAACATATCCACATCGGCGCACATCCACCACCAAGTCGCCAAAAACGTCTTTGAAGACTTTCGCAGCTTTCTCCATGTCAAAGTCTGTCCTCTGCTCACTTTTACTGGGCTTTTCCTGAGATCGGCCAGATGAAGGCTCTTCCGGCTTCTTGCGGGGCTGGTCGTAGTCCTTCCGCCGCACAGGGTCAAATAAGGCTTCGTATGCCCAGGAGATTTCAATAAACCGCTGCTCTGCTTCCTTCTTCTGTGCCTGAGCTTCAAGCCCCCTTGCGAAGGGTTTGGTGAGAACAGGAACAAAGCCTTTTTCAGGGGCAAGTCTGAGGCAGTCTCTTCCACCAAGCCATCACCTTCCTACCCACAAATTCCAGAAAACAAATAAAGAACCCCAAACCGAACGGCTTGGGCCAAGAGGTCCCTTGGTGGGAGGGGAAAATCTCAAAACATACGAATCTGCTTAAAGCCAGGCTGCTTCAGGTACTTTGTCCGGGTGCCATCGCAACGCGGCCTTCCGATAGGCCTGCTTCAGTGTCGCAGCGTCTAAACGTCCGCCACGCGAGAGGTTCAACGCCTCGTAGGGATCCACGTCAGGTCGCCAATAAGCTGAGCCCAAAAGACTTAAGCCTAAGTGAGAGGCTGAACTCCGCCAGGTCTGGGTCAAAGGACCTTGAAACCAACAGTCCTACTGACCAAGAGGTCTTACCAAAATTACGGAAATGCAGTTCGTTTCGAGTGTTCGATCACATGATTTGGTCTCATGTTTATCACCAGGAAATGCCGACCACACTCAATGTTCCATCATGTTCCATCAGTTCTCTGGGACAAAGGCCCAAAAATATCCAAACTTCTAACACCTAGATTCCAAGGGAATCTCTGGATGCCCTACCAGCCCCTTTGGCAGGCTCCTTGTTGCTTTGCCATGCTTCGTCCACTCTCCAACAAAAAATGTTTTTTATCTTCCAACCCTCCTGCAAATTGTTATGAACTTAGTTTTGGGAACCCGCACTACAAATCCTTTGGGTTGTTCATAAACTTAGCTTCAAACCCTCCTGTGGGTTGTTTATGAACTTACTTTTGAGATACCCGGTGAACACCCTCCCCATAGACACTCATTCACCGGGGATCTTGGGGGTTTTTCACAAGAGCACCATCGAACGGTCGAGGTCGGTTGGGGCCAGGGGGGCCTTCAGACTTGGCCTTGAGCACCTGAGAAGGAGATGCCTGCACTCATGTAGATGTTTTGTAGACGGATCATTCATGCAGAACAACATGCTGAATGCTGAAGAGGTTTTCCAATCCAAAAGGTTTTGTTTTCAATGATCAGCATTCTACATGACTACAC
The DNA here is from genome assembly GCA_963970005.1 of Durusdinium trenchii. Classification (NCBI taxonomy): domain Eukaryota; class Dinophyceae; order Suessiales; family Symbiodiniaceae; genus Durusdinium; species Durusdinium trenchii. Next base: position 1,164,795 of record CAXAMN010016669.1, on the reverse strand, counting down.
CAAAAAGACATGAGAAAGAGACGGTGCATGTGCTGCACGTGCTCCCAAGTGAGTTCTGAATGCATACAGGAAGCCTGTCGAACAAAGCAAGCATCGCAAGATAGCTCCAGCCATCATGGTCGCAACGTGTTTTGATCGGCAAATGGTTTACCAGTTTACGATAACTTACGACTTGAGCTTGATAACCCCCTCAAAAGAACAAACAAAAGCAAGCAATTAAGGGCGTCTCTGCTGCCCAAGATAGGCCAAATGCAATGGACAAGCGCACTGGAAAGAAGTCCCTCCCAACACTTAGGGCAAGGACCAAACACAAGCCGCCGAAGCAACTTCTTAGGATTGTCAAATGTCAAATCATGGGAAGCTGCTTGTCCTGGGTGAACGTGTTCTGGGATGCCCGTGCTTGTCATGTCAATGGGCTAAAATAGCTGCAACTGGCGGGCATGCCTAATAATGTTCTTGCAGCTCATTCAACGTCGGTGGGCTGTGATCTGAGTCCCCCTGGCCCACGTGGATAGCAATGGCTTGCTGCACGGCCGCATCCACGTAATCCTCACGCTGGTGCTTGAGGGAAAGGAAAAGAGAGGCGGCGGCAATGTTTAACCTACATGTCAGCTTGCACTCAATCTTATATCCATCTGTTTGCCGCATGCCTCACCCAATCTGTTCACGTCTGACTATATGTTGTTTCAATCTTGTTGTTCTTGCAGCGTAACTTCTTTGGCAAATGACGCGAAGAAACTGAGCATCTGCGTTCATGCTGGTTGTCTGCATGATGCATACTCACTCACTCGCAGGAAGAGCGGGGCTTGAACGGCTGTGTGGATTGAACGGCCCAATGACATGTGTCGATCAGAAAGTATCTGTGTATATATATACGCTCCCACCATGCGCACTATTGTGCAACGAGGTTGGGATGTTTGTCAAAGAGGCCCCTTCGCACCCTTTAATTTACACTCAAGTGAAAGGCAAAACAACTCCCTTCGTCACCAAATGGGTGCCCAATGGTGGTCCCCAAATAGTGTAGTAGAGTAGACTAATTATTGGTGACCGATTGGATGATTTAAGTAGTCGACTTTTTGTTTTACCGGCCCTCCAACAATCACATGGAAGTGGACTCCTGGACAATGGCCTCCTGCAATACAATTTTACTCTACAAACAGAGGGTGCCATCCACTTCCACGTTTGTTTCAGAGTAAGTTGCTACAATCCCCCGGTCTAGAATCCCAACGGATTTCAACACATGTTTGTTCAACAAGTTGACACGATGTCACTTCGCGGCTGTACTTTTCTAAAACTTCAGTTTCAATCTCTAAAGTTCCACGCCTCCCCCACCACGACGAAAGAAGCTGAGCGGTGCGATGAAAAAGTCATCGATCAGTCGGAGGTGAAAAAAGAACGCCTGCGCCGTCGTTCGGGCATAAAGGGTATCCACCTCAGCAGGTGGCAATCCTTTCTGGTGAGCCGAGGACGTCAACTAACATGCAGGTGTCGTATGCCAGGAAATGGGAAGTGATCAATAAACAAAAGCTTGAGGTGCTAAACTTGTGAGGGCTTGCGTGCTAGAAGAGTCAACAAGCTGGTGTTGGTGCCTGCTGTCCGGAAGGAAATGAGTATTTCGTCCAGAAGTGGCTGTTGAGGTAAATTGGCCACTATGTTCGAGGGCAACTGTTTTTGAGTGTTCCACGTAGCTAAAGGTCCAATAGCCACTCAAAAGGATTGGTGGAGGACTCTTTTGAAATATTTTGATATCATATAGGAAGATTGATCGTGTATATACCTACACGCCTGAGTGATCCTGAACAAGGTGAGGCACTTCGACCTAGTCAATCCTCATAAACCGTCAGGTCACCTCGGGCCTTCAAGACCAAACAGGGCAAACAAACAAAACATAAACAAACACATCCCGCACAAACACCTGTCCAGCCTTTGTTCTGTTGATACTCTGTTTTTCTTGTGGGAGGAACTGCGTGTTCGTGTCTTCCATCACCAGCTCGGCGAGCCGAGCCACACCTCCCCTGGGTTTGGTCCCCCCTTCGTCACTTGGCGCCGATCTGGAAACGTTCGTCCTGGGCGCTGTCCAGAAGCCGGAGGGGGTGTGCGGGAGAGAAGCCAGCCGTCTTCAGCTATGAGGATGGATGGTCTTAAGCCACGCTTCCAAAGCAAGTAGGAGAAGCGGCAACATATGATGTTATTATGTTTGATTCTAGATCTAGACTGGAGGATAACTGTATGACTCAATGCCTGGAATATTTATATATTGAGTGTTTTCAAAAGGTCTGCGATGGTTGTACCTGGAATAAGCCTATACGTAACACAGCCATAGCAACTTTATTTCATAACTAGTTTTGGCAACTTCTTCTAGAAGTTACAATGCTCAAACAAGGAAAGACGTTTACAAAACATGTTAGTGTTTGGTTAGTGTTCGGGCGACAAACGGTTGTGATTTATAATTACAAAGAGAAATTTGTAGCTTTATATTAGTGTTCGGCCAGTGTTCGGACATGAAAGTTGACAAGTTCTTTAGAACATTGTAAACTTTTTGTAAAATTGTTTGGAGTTCTTTTTTAGTGTTCGGAAAGTTATTCCTTTAATCCAAAAGATTTAACATGTGTATTAAACAAGATTGTTGCTGCGGAAAGAACATTGTCTATGCGGAAAGAACATTGTTGATGCGGTTTGTGCGCATGCCTTTGAAGACCTTCTTGAAAACGCCCAATTTATATATCTTGGTCAAGTATGGAGACCTCTATCCAAGGCAGTCTTTCATGGCAGGAACTCCCTCATTACGCAAGAAAAGGCGGGGAATAACATTTCGAAGAGGAAGGCCACAACCAACTCCAAGGAGGTTCATGCATTTTGAGAAATAATTGGCCCGTCAGTCAACTGCGGTGTCCACACAGATCTGAGGCATCTGCCCGGGATATTGAAGACTGGCACATTTCCGAAGAACCTCGCCAACACGGGCTGCTCTACCACCGCCAAGCATATCGCGCAACAGCAACATCAATGCCACATGCCTTACAAATCTTACAAGTGGAAAATTATGAACACATAAAACATTTTCCAAACTGTCTTCGGTTCACCATTTGTGTTGGAGTGGATTGGGCCAAACATTGCCACGAAAATGGCCAAGCCGGCTAAACCGCCAGTCAAAACGACCGGCAAACCCCAGCGAGTCTCGCAGCGAGTCCCCCCAGCTCTTCCCAACCCCCCCTCCAAGGGCCGGGGCTGACGTCGTTGACACAGCGTTTCGGCCTGGCGAACTTCTCCGCATCCATGGTGGCGGAGGTGATGATGAGCTTGAAGTCGTGCCGGCGCCCCACGACCGATCGCAAGACCTCGGTTCATGGCCAGGCATGCAAGACCAAGCGGGGTGGCCGGCTGCTGCTGGCCGAGTTTGGAGTGGCTTGGTTCCAATGGGCCTGGTGTAGATGTTGGGACATAGGATGAGAATGGATGAGATAGGGAATCATACGGATCACTGGCCCTTGCCACTGCCCTTGCCCATTTGGATGCAGGGCTGGCACATGCTGGCACTCATAAAATAGGTCTCAAGGAATGTCCCCTCAAAAGCGAACGAAGCCTCCCACGACAGGCCGAGCTTCGGACCCACGCGGCATCGATTTGTCTACTGCAAGGGTCTATCTCTTGTCCATTCTGTTCCTATCTTCCCTACCAGGCTTTCTACCCAGCCAGGCCAGGTACAACTTCTTCAAATCATCGACCGGAACGCACCGAAGCAATTCGACCTGGCCACACCCACCCTGAAATTCACAGACTCGTGCGACTCAGTGGTGGGCAATGGAGGAAAAATTATACCCACCCCTGCAGATGCCTCAGGATCCAGTCATATCAGCCATTCCTTACTACTAAGCACCCTTCAATTCATCGGCCCATGTCGGCCCCCCTTTTCATCGTCCACGGCACGCCGAAGAGCACGTCGGTGTTCAGCGAGCGCTCGTGGGCTTCGTCCATGATCACCGCCTCGAAGCACGGCGGTGAAGCGCACATGAGATGTCCCGCCTGGTCTGGAAATTGGATAGACCTATTTAAATATAAGTTTAATAGGTAATTTATGTAATTTTATGTATTGAATAGGTACTGTATATAACCAGGCGTAATTTGATGTAAATTTAATGGGATTACAATGTTGCTTGCATAAGTGAGGGAGAAGGCGCATTCAATGACACATTCACATGAAAACTTGTGGCTTCATACAACTATGCTGTGTGATGGGTGTGCAAGCAATTATACATGCAGTATAAACTCGCCATGGGCAATGATTTGTATTTATGTTGAACGTACTTATCATATGCGTTGCATTGCGTCGCAGTTGGCTTTGGTCGGGCATATGTGGGCAGCTAAAACATATATATATATACAATATCTATAGATATTGTACGAATGTACAATAATATCAATAGCATGCACTAACATTAAGAACAAGTTACCACGCAACAGCCTTCTTCTAATATAATGAGCCGATAGCCGACATTGGCTCACTTGTCTGTTCAAGCTGTATTTGCTAAACCCACAGGAAATCAAAAGAAAAAGGAAAGCAATTGGGTGAATCAAAGCTGAACCTCGGGCATTCTGCCCCTTCAGAATGATCCTTCCTTTCCAACCGTCGCGCGTTTTCTACCGCTGAGCGGCGCAGTAGCGATCCAGGTCGGGCTCGAAGAGCGTCTCACGAAGGAGCACGCCATCCGTCATGTACCTCACGGTGTTCACAGCTGCGTGGCTGCGCGACGCGAGCGGCTGCCACTGGAGGGCGAGATAGGGCGAGATCTGGCGACGACGTGGAAACCCAAACGACGACGGGGTGCTTCTTTCCATCTTTGCCAGGTGAATCCAGTACATCAAAGACTGAAACCCCGACAGCCCAACATCCTTTTAAGTCCACACCGGACACCGCCCCCTTTCACTTCCACTAAAGAGTTCATACAAAAAGAAGCGTGCACGTCTTAATGATGTCGAATCATCTAAGAACCCCTTTTGTAGAACCATCCCGGAACCCGTCGCAATACCTAGAACACGAGTTCGAACCTATCGGCCGTAGCGCTCCGACCTCGACCAGTCCCGGACCCGGTCTCCATCGGAACGGGCGCCGATCCGCGGCGACGCGTGTTCGGATCACTTGATGATGGTGGACTCACTGGTGCAGTCCTAGCAAAACCCGAATCAGCAAGTGATCATGGATAAAATCCAAACTTGATACATGATATAGAACAAATATGATAGATTTGTGGTATAAACAGCACAACATGAATGCATCATGCGGGATTGTTTGATTCATGGATAGATTGGTGAATGGATGTGAATGGATAATAGACGGATGGATTCGTTGATTCATTTATTTATCGATCGATCGGTTTATTCCAAAGGAGGTTTGCAAGTTGCCCACCTACCATTGTTGACAAAGCGGTTCCAAAGCACCTGCAAGCAAAAACTGGGATTTGCCTGCAATGACTTCACAACCGATGGCAAGTTGTACACCACTGTGCTCTCAGTTGTTTCAGAAATCAACCGAATTGCTCGATTTAACTGTAGAGTGACATTGCACCAACACATCCTGTGGGTATGTTACCTTCACCATTCCCAGAAGAGGCACCAAAAAGAAGTCCCCGCTGGCGAGTGTCTCGTCTCCCCGCTGGCAAGCGTCCTCAAAGCGGATTGAGTAGCCCACCTAGCAGCGCGGCGAAGGCATGAGTCGAATTGGAACCGAACTGGAGGATTCTGGGCGATGTTTTTTCCACCATGTTTGTGCATGTGCAGGTTATCTGTGATGTTTGTTGTTTCGGCGGGGTTAAGTTTTATAGTATGATTTTAGCCAAATTAGCCAACACAACGTGATAAACAAAGAAATATACTGCGTTATGCACAATTACACTGAAGTGGACGACACCTCGTGACCAGCGACATGGATGGTGACCAGTAAGAATTACAACCATGCAGTATATGATTAGGGATTATAACTAACTTACTAGTGGGACCAGTGCAGTAGAAATAAGGAGATTTCAATTTGTTATATATTAATATCTATCAGGTGGAATCACTTTTGAGCAATGGATCATGAACAGGGTGTTGGTTCCAGGTAGAACATATTCGATCCTTCAACCGGAACGGAACGTCCACACTGTCCCTACACCTTTCATTACCTCACCTTTCAGAACAGTTGGGTTGGAGCCCTGCGGCAGCCACCGTCCTCCGTCCCCAGTGCGCAGGCCACGGAGGCCTGGAGGCCTGGTGTGGAGTCCGAATCAAACCCCCAACCCCCCCCCCTCGTGCAGGTCCCAGGCCTTGGTACCCAGTTCACAGCCCATCTCATCTGCGACGCGCTTGGCCACCGACCTCGCTTTCTCTCAGAGTTCAAATGCATGCCAAAACCTCCTTATTGTAGAGTCTACTAAACTACTAAAGACCTTTGTGGAATCTTCGTGGGATGCCAGGACAGGTCTTCAGGTTGGCTTCCAACACTCCGGTCTTCAGGGATTCGATGTGGACAGGGGATTCGGGTGCTCCGGTCCTTCACATCTGTCTGGGGATTCCGGGTGCCCGTGCACAGCGGCCACACGCCGGGGCTGAGTACATCCGATCTGCCCATTGACGGAGTAGCCGGCCTCATGAAGGTACCTGGGCGGTAGTGGGACACTTGGGTGACCCACTTCCGTCTGGAACACTTTGCACGAGTTCCTCAACCGTCGCCTTTTTCCCTGCGATTGGTGATTAAAAACATGTTAAAACTAAACACATGACACCAATGACAAATCGAGTTATACTTGTGACCCCTGCGTTGTTCCAAATCCAATCCTACATGCTCCCACCAGGTCCCAAAGCACATTGCACCACTTCTTCTAGCCAACAATGTCGACGAACACCGACGTGGCACGTACGCCGCGACGCATGAGCTCACTGTGTGAGCTGCGTGGTCTTGCCCGACCCGGTCTCGCCCACACAAACCAAGACCTGGCGGACCGAATGCTCACACGTCTCCTCCCTCCCTGACTCGCCCCAAATGATGGAGGACAATTTTCTGAAACTGGCAAGCTGCAATGGCAGCTTCCATGTGACTGCGACAGGGATGCAAAGCATATATCTTCCTTAAAACAGGGGAAGCCATTCGAGAAGGGATCCGTCAAGCTGGATGAAAGCGGTTAATGACGGTTGGTGAAGAAACACCCCAGGGATCCCCAGGGTATTTCCAGCTTTCAGGAGCTCCAGGTGATACAGTACCAATGCTCATCTTCCTTCAACTCAGTTGACTCAGTTGACTCTGTCCTCTGCCCTGCGCAGATCCACGCGCAACAAGCTTTTTACGTCACACCGAGGGCTCTGATCGTCACTTCTTGGCCTTCTTGCCGTCCTTCTCCTGAAGAGTCTGAAGTAGAGGCTTGGAAACTGCAGAGCGACTGCTGAAAGCCCTAGACTGGACCATGCACCCTTTAACTGGATTATATGATTGGACGAGGATGTGCATGTTTTATCATGTTTTTGCAATTCTGAGTAGTTCCTAACTAACTACTTAGCCATTCCTTGTGACTTATCGGGAAGAGGAGACCTGTCAAGCCTGCTTTCACTGCTAGCCATTCATATATATAATATATATATATATGATTTATGCCCCCCTGGCCCCCCTGTCTGCCTTTGGGTGTGGCAACAAATGAGATGACAAACATGTCTGGCTGAGGCTGAGGATTTGGTCTTTGAGATTCGAGTACTTCAACTTGGTTACTTAGTAATGCCAGGAGCGATGCCTTAGTAGCGTCCTTGCTCCGTTCGTGGCGATGCCCTTTGTTCCTAGTAGCGAACCTTGCTCCTAGTATGCCCAGGAGCGCCCCTAGCCGTAGCTTCTTGGTTACGGTTTCGAGTTCCATCTCACCTCTGCTCACGTGAGTCGTCCTTGGCTTGCGATAGCTTCTCTGCAAGGACTTGCTTCACGCATTTCTGCTCCTCAAAGATCATCCGCCCGGGTTTCATGGGTTTCCGGCTGAAGCTGCATACTGGAGACTGTTCAGCATCACTATATACCGCAATCCCTCCCATGCTTTCGCAACAAAATTGACGGAAACCATCCGGCAGATCTCCTCAATCAAGAAGGCCCGCACAATGCGCTGACGCACGCAGTGGGCGCAACGGGAGCCACCGTAGGCGCGGTTCACCCGCTTCTCGCGCTTCTTCAGCCTGCCAAATGACACTAAACAATGACCCTGCGTCAAACCAACAGCCTGCCTGCCCACTCCCACCAACCTAAACATGGGTCTTAAGGCCATTTCGTGGCATTCAGGGTCAATTTCATTGTGTTCAGGTTTTGAGGTTTTGGTTTGGGAGTCTCACCACAGGTTCTTGAGGTTTATAAGACTTATAAACTATGGATCCTGATGGCATCTTCGGCCACTCAATGCAAACGTCACCGATCAAACCCCTCCCAAACGGTCACCGACGCCTGGCGTATTCCACGGGACGCAAGCGTGGCAGTCCAATGAGCGCCTTCCCGCAATCGCCGCAGTGAGGGCCCTTGGCCTTCTTCTTGACCACCTCTCTGATCGCGTAGGTCGGTTGTGGCGTCGGCGCTGGGGTAAGGGTAAACGCGTGAACGGGTTTTATAACACATGGAAGTGGATTGATGGCACGCCCTGTTCTTTAAAGGAAAATCGTCATTGAAGGGGCCAATGTACCAGTTCCATGTCAGTGAGTCAACTTCGCCTCAAGTGAAGGTAATGAAGGGACTGGGACATTGGCATGAACTGACCAAAAGTCCAAAGGAAAACGATCCCAGGTAACCAGATGTCCCAACAAAGGAAGAACACATATCGGTGCCATCCATTTCCGCACGAGGGCATCGATCTCCCCAGATACCATCCACTTTGATTCCACTGCACCACTTTTGTCCGAGCTGTCCCGCAACGAGTTCGGCGCTTTCGGCATCGAACGCCCACCAGACCCTCGACCAGACCCTCGTCGCCTGAAAGACGGCTTTGCCTCCGGGAGTCTTCACCACCTGAGACAAACATCTCACACGGAGACGAGCGTTCAGGTCTCTCAGCGTGGCTCGAAAAGGAACGATGTCATGGAGCTTGGCCGAAAAGAAGTTCTAGTCATGCCGATATTCATCATCATGACCGAATGCAAACAAGAATAAACAAACAAACAAGCATGGATGAACAGTGCTAATTGATGCTATATAATTGGATCTAATTGGCGACACTAGGTTCCGAGTGGGTACAAGTCCCAGGCCCAGTGCCAGTCCCAACTCGAAAGAACATGTATATAATATGGTTTAGCCCAAAAAATGACTATGAAGTGTTCCCATTCCCATCCCTTATCTCTCGGAAGAGTTCCTCGAATCAAAAGCAAGCACCGCGCATTGCTTCAAGTGGCCCGCTGCTTGTTGGACTTGGTGTTGTAGCGGCACTGCCGCCGGTAGGTCAATCGGAAGGCCATGATTGCGAATGCTCGCGGCGCGTTCGTAGCCCAGAGCCCTGGTGAAAAAGGGCCACGGATGATCGTTGGTCTCAGGTCATGCGAACTCTTCACCCTACCTGCTGTTTCTGGATGAGAACCGTCAATTTATGCCACCTCAGTGTAAGCGTGCTTCATTCTTCCCTTTCCCGTCATGCATCAACTATGGGACACAGCCAGCCACCCATACACTCCATGATACTCCATGGATCAATGATATAATGAATGCTTCAAGCCGCACGCCGCCCATCTCTCCCGGCATCTAACAGGCCGGCTGGTCGTTGTGCTCGCGCAAGAGGTCAATGAGGTCGGACCGGACTTGATACACCTTGCTCGCTGCTGGTTGTGAGGCTCTTTGCATGGCGACGTCTCTCAAGCGAGTTTGCTTTTTCACTCCTGGACCCTCCGCATATGATACAAACCCATGTGCATAGTTAGCAAGGCCCTGGACTGCCAGGAGGCGGCCTTTCCGGTCTTCCGCAGGCTTTTCCCGCAGGTTTCGGCGTCTCCGGTCTTCCGACCGTGCACGTGTCGTGAAACACGACGCGGGGTTTGGTTGAGGCTGTGGATGCCCTTCGACAGGCTGTTAGGGTCTTCAAAAGACATGTTTCCTGCGGGACTCCCCGTGCCGAAAACTAGCAACTTCAGTTTCACCAAAAGGATCCAAAAGGGTATGGGGATGTATGGGGTACCTCCCACTCACACCAACATGATTTAAGATTATCTAGCTCTGAGAAGGGTACCAGCAAACATCTGCGTGGTGACCTTTTCGCTTGAGGTCCTTGCTGGAAGACTCTCCCTCTGCTGCTTGATACTCCTGGTCTTCGCGAACTCCGATTGGGCCTTGCCGTGTCGTGACAGGCGCACTGGCGCGAAGCTTGGAACCACAGCTCGGCTTGGTGGGAAAGCCGCAATGGAGCTAAGAGTATTGGTGGAGCAAATGCCTGTGACGTGTCTAGAATGATCTAGCATGATTCGTGTGGTATCCACCAAAGAGATAAAACAACAATCAAACAACTGCTTTGCATAAATCCTTTGCCAGGGTGATAAAGGGCCATGGGTGGCAAAACTATGAACTCCTTACAAAAGCCGGCCTGTTCCACCGAGGAAAATTGACCAACAGCTTTATAGTTAGCCACAAGTGCCCAAGTCTTACCATCATCCGTCCAAACTCCGTCCTCAACCCAGTTATGTTTTATCGGATAATGTCGGATGTTGCTTTTCAAACCATGGCCAGACTGTTTGTGGGGGCCTCTGTGGCCGTGAAAGAGCTATACTTTCATCAGAATCCTTCTTTGGCCTCGGTCTTCTGCTTCTTCAGGGCTTGGCCGTACTGATTGCTGGCCTCCGCAGAACGAGATCACATCAATGGGTGGGTGGGTGAAAGAGACAAGCTACAGGAAATCATGGTTTTCACTCTCCCAAATATGGGTGTCCTGCGGATGTTCCCTTGAACCAATTCTGGGATAACAGGAAACATTGAGCCATCATCAAAGCATGGGACACACCCATGTCATGGTGAAAGCGCCAACATCGACATCTCAAAGCAGTATAAATACCCATGATGTTCCCTATAATGATGAAGGCCTTGCTGACTTAGCCTTATTTTGGGCAAAACATAGCCTTATGTTGGAAGACAGAACAAAGCTGTGTGAAACAGTCCGGCTGCACAGCATCAGCATCGAATAGCCACGATCCCGTAGCAACGTCCAAAGTGGTGTTCCACTCATGAATTACACACGATGAATTACGCACGATGCATCACAATGCCAATACTACCAAGGGGTTGGGGCACTCCCTATAGCTCCTTGGCTCCCTCCTGAAGCACCAAGTTGACTACGAAGTGTCCTAAGTTTAAAAGGAATCCGTGGCAGATCATTGCACACAGGACCACCAACTGGATATGAAACCTTGTGGTCGAACTCGTCGTCGGACACATCATCGTCCTTCTTGTCATTGTCCGTCTTCCTGGGCAAGACGGATACGATAGGTACTGCATGGGCCAAATGCTAAGATGTGGTGGCACTGTAGGGAACAAAACAAAAGACAAAAGACCGTCACTTCAGCAGCAGAAGCAATCGGATGGCATAAATCAATCTTTGAACCACGGTGTCTCTTTGAGCAACGTCCAAGATTCTTGGTTTATGAGAGCTCCCCCAGTTATGTCTGCGGGGGCGGGGGAGTTCCATCCGTTCTGCATATCCACATCCAAATCTGCCAGAATCTGGGACCCTGATCAAGGGCCCAGGACCATCGGATCCTTTGGCCCAAAGACATATCGTTTGAAGCATTTGCACCTCCAAGACCATGTCGGTCAAAGGTACCTGACACTCCCCTGTCATTCAAGGCGCTTGTTCACGCCCATGATGTTGCCCATCTTGGAGCCTGACAGCACCGACTTGGACAGGCACCGAACTCGGTCGCGAGTCCCTTCGGATGTCTGTGGTGAGGTGCAAACGCGTGCATCCAACTGGCATTGTTCGGGACAGCCTTTGGTTGATCGAGTGTTCAAGCTTCTTGGTTGTGGACCAACAAGCCAACCCAAAACATCAAGTCCGGGAAATGCACAGGATGAGCATTGCTAGGGCAGCTCCTCCACGATTATCACCCAAGATTTGGCCTTTGCACTTCAGAGTGCCCTATCTAGACTCTAAGTAATGAACACTGAAAATTAAGAAATGCACCACTGTACCACCTCAAACAGCCCATAGCAAGCTTCGCATCACCTATATCTACCCCCTACAAGGTCCGCTCTTACCTGAAAAGCTTGGCCATGGAAACCTCCTGCCCAGTAGGTAGTAATAGCGTCTTAGCAGTCTGTGCAATTGATCTCCTAAGTAGTCTTTTGGTACTCTTTTGATGTCAAACACATGTTCCTCTGATGTACTCAACATCTCTCTCGAACTCAAGCTGAACCCAAGTTCTGGATAAACACCACCAACTCAGTCGAAAACTCCTTGTGAAAAAACACAGCTAGCATTTCATGTTCACCGCATGCAGGCCGATGGTTCCCGAAACAGCCTTGCCTGAGAGCTCCCAGAAGCGCTGCCGAAACCTCACTGTAGCACAATTCCCGTGTCTATACTGTATCCTGTGTCGGTTTCCCATCAGGAGAAACCAACCAAACAAATTTTGAGCTTCAAAATGTGCCATTCAATAATGTCCCAGGATGTTAAATATATATTTTTTTTTGTATGTATATTTATATTTACAGTATATATCCACTAGATTCCACCAGTCTACGATTACTTTTGTTTAAAAAGTGAGCCGTCTTTTCTGAGTGCCTCACTTGCCCTGATCCGACTCTTCACGCACCTGTCGCACCTGATAGGACGCAAAGCGGAAGTCTCTGGGAATAGAAGTCTCTGGACTCTGGACGCAGTCCTGTGAGATGCAACAAATATATGGGGAAAATAAACTAACATATACCACTTGAGGCCAGGGGGAGAGGTCGAAAGCTAGCCGAATCGCACCGGATGTACTAGTTACATAGTCGGCAAAGCATGTAGGGATGACATGTTTTGGTAGGAAGGTTGCTATGTACATACTTTGCGCTAAAGAATGTAAATGTGACATCGCTGACTGGGAAGGGTACATTGGAACAACCCGGGTGCACTCGTTGGCAGGCACGAAGATGCGTGATCGGCAAATCTGGGGGGTAAATTTACCCTCCGCTTTTGTATGCCTTGAGTCGGAAAGAGGGGTAAGCATTTCTGACATCATACGGACTGTACATACACTAGGGCGTCCGTAGTGTAGGAGAAGCACGGGTAAAAGGTATATGGAATAGAGTGTCTTGAGGAAATAGCCGGTGTATGGTTATCGCAAATCTGGGGGGTAAATTTACCCCCCGCTTATGTATGCCTTGCGCTGGAAAGAGGGGTAAGCATTTCTGGCATCACAAGGACTGTGCATACACTAGGGCGTCCGTAGTGTAGGATAAGCACGGGTGAAAGGTAGAAAGAGTAGAGTGTTCTTGAGGAAATAGCCGGCTTATGGTTATGGCAAATCTGGGGGGTAAATTTACCCCCCGCTTATGTATGCCTTGAGCCGGAACGAGGGGTAAGCATCACAAGGACTGTGCATACACTAGGGCGTCCGTAGTGTAGGATAAGCACTGGTAAAAGGTATCAAGAATAGAGTGTCTTGAGGAAATAGCCGGTGTATGGTTATAGCAAGCCTGGGGGGGTAAATTTACCACCCGCTTATGCATGCATTAGGTTAGAAATAGGGGTAAACAACTTGTAACGGTGAAGTACAAGTCCTATGCAGCAAGCAGCAGCCAGCAGCAGCAGCAGCAGCAGCAGCAGCCGCCTGCAGCCAGCAGCCAGCAGCAACCACCAACCAGCAGCCAGCCAGCAGCACCACGCAGCAGCAGCGCAGCATCAAGCCGCAGCAGCAGCAGCACCACCGGCAGCAAGCACCACCGGCAGCAAGCAGCAAGCAGCAGCAGCAAGCAGCAAGCAGCAGTAGCAGCGGCGTCGTCAGCAACAGCAGCAGCAGCACCAAGCCGCAACAAGTAGCAAAGCAGCAGCTACAAAAGCGGCAACCAGCGGCAGCAGCAAGAAGCAGAGCGGCAGCAGCAGCAGCACCCTTTACACCAAGCCACCGTTACACCCAACCAACCACGTTCACACGTTCAACCAACCCCCTACACGGCGCAGCTGGGAGTTGAACGGCGGGGGGGGGGGTTAGCTTGATATATCAATCTTTAAGGCACGCAGCCCCTCCCACCACAACATTGCTAAAGCAAAGAAGAACTCAGCTAGCATGCTAGCTTTCGTGATAACATGATCCCATCATGCAATGAAATTGAACAACACAAATAGTAATTGATATAACATAAGTCACACGTGCTGCCTCAGACCCCTTTCCCACAGACCCCTTTCCTCTAAATTTTTAGATGTCAATCTAAACTTATCTAAAACCACTCTAAAACACTCTAAACCACTCTAAGCCACTCTAAAACACTCTAAAGCACTCTAAACCACTCTAAAACACTCTAAAACAACAATTCTAAAAAGGAACATTAAAATTCTACTCTTAAGGTCTCTAAGGCTATCTAAAATTTTAGAGGATGTACAATACGTCAAAACAGTGATGAAGTGATTCATGCTGGGCTGTGAGCACGATGTCACTAAATTCTAAAATGGCAGATGTAAGACACTCTAAAATTTTGGAGTGGCAAATGTGAGATGCGCAGGGATGAATCTGGAAAACAATCTCACTCTAAACCACTCTAAAATTTTAGAGTGGGTTGCACTCTGATTACCGTTGCACTAACATGGCTTTGGAAAGCAACCTATCTCTAAACCACTCTAAGCCACTCTAAAACTTTAGAGAGGTTTAGAGTGGTTTAGAGTCAGCTGAATGATGGTATCCATAGGAAAATCCTTATGTAACCTTTTTGGATAGCTTTCCCCAAGCTAATTCTGGACCACAGACCCCCTTCTACAGACCACCACTCTAAAATTTTAGAGTGGATTAGAGTGGTTTAGAGAGGTTTAGAGTGGTTTAGAGTCAGCTGACTGATAGTATCCATAGGAAAACCCTTATGTAGCCTTTGGATAGCTTTCCCCAAGCTAATTCTGGACCACAGACCCCCTTCCACAGACCACCACTCTAAAATTTTAGAGTGGTTTAGAGAAGTTTAGAGATAGGTTGCTTTCCAATGCCATGTTAGTGCAACGGTAATCAGAGTGCAACCCACTCTAAAATTTTAGAGTGGTTTAGAGTGAGATTGTTTTCCAGATTCATCCCTGCGCATCTCACATTTGCCGCTCTAAAATTTCAGCTGAGAAAGTTTCTTCGGTCAAAAAAGACCATCAAAACGTCCAACAAGTGACTCGTGTCAGCTCTGAAAGACTCCATGCCAGACCCCTTTGCCACAGTAGTTTTTCCACTCTAAAATTTTAGAGGTGTTTAGAGTATTTTAGATGAAAGGGGTCTGTGGCAAAGGGGTCTGACATAACATGTGTGAATAAGACCAAATAAGGTAATATACGATATGCTCTATATCCAGCTTCTTCAAAGTGACCTTTTGAGGGTCCCAAGTGAAGAGGCTTGAGTGACCTCAACCCGGAATCTCAAACGGTCACTTTGGAGAGCCAGGATAATCAATTAATTATATAATATACCAAAAATGTTCACATACTCTTGCCAATTATTGTCCAATCCTGTTATTGATGTGTAGTACCAATATATACTTTATATATATATATATATTATATTGATTCGATTGATGCTGCCTGGTTGAGGTGATTAACATTTCACAAGTCAAATGCACCCCTTCGATGTGATGGATGGGCGGGCGTCCGACACTTCCGAAGGGAAAGGAGCAAAACGAGATCTGTGTGTTGGAAGATGTTGGATCTGCCCGATCAAATTCAATTGTTCTAACATGTGCTTATTTGGGTGTGTAAAGGTGGGCAGGGCACTCGCTTGGCAAGCAAACCTGCACAACATAAAACTCTTCTCTATTGTATGATGTAATGTATATGCCATATGCCACTTAACCCAGGCGCTTTGATGAACTCATATAACTTCACACCACTGATCTAAAACCATACGAAGCCCAATCAACCGCCCACCAAAAGGTATAATATAAACATGAGGGATCCCGTATATGCAATCAAACCGCATGAATTAATTTGCAAGCATGTTCAAGCCATGGGTCCTGTCCACCTCATTCCAACTCCCTCGAGGCCCTCGACCCTTTGGCCGCCTTCGGCCCCCCTTTTGCAACGCTCGTGGAGACTTCCAGGGCACCCCACCACCTTGGAGCCCTGCTTGCAGAAAACGGCCATGTCCGAGGTGGGGTCCTTCACAGCGCTCCTGGGCGAGGTGCTCCCGCTCGAGGAGACGAAGGTGGAGAGTCGATCGCTCCGACCCATGCGACGACCGGAGACGACGAGCCCTACATGACGGTCTCACCGACCGTCTCAGCTATACCAAGAGGAATCCGCCCATCACCCACCCGAAAACCTCTGAGCCACTGGGACTCGCTGGGCCTCCCTGCACTGCCTCCGTCTGCGTGGTAAAGACTTTCCGTCCGTCCAAGAAGGGCGGCGTCGTCTCCCGGACCTTCCCCGCCGTGAAAGCCGGCGGCCGAAGAGCGTCCTGGGTGGCTTCTTCCCGAAAAGTGGACGTTCCATGGCCAAAACACCATATACCAGGTTCTAAGCAGTGTCTAATTATAGTCCTTTAGCGAGGTGATATACCAGGGTGTCCATGGAACACCCGGTTGCAAGGTTTTGTACATGTTGTAAGTTCTAATTGACCATATCTGACCTCTGTTTTGATAGGACATAGCTTTTGGGTGTTGTGCGACCCCCAAAAAGGGTCACTGAGTTTCTTGGTATAATACGTGGGGAGTGTTCTCACCATGGTCCACTGGTGTCCACACATTCACAGGTGGCACGCAGCGTGCGGCGTTTGGGAGGAAAACACCTGGCGTGATCGCCGCGCTGGGGCCACTGCCACCACTGCCACACCTCAGTGGAGCCAAACTCTGCTCATCTACTTGGCCTGGTAAAAACCTGAGGACCAAACAACATCTCTGGCATATCTGTTTAAACAATAAAGGAAACACGTGTCAACCAAATCATATCTGACCAAACATGTTCATGACTGTCCCACAAAAAGTTGTCTCACCGGCGGCTTGACACCATGATGACTTTACGCACCTTCGATCTCGATGCACTGAGGGCTGAACGCTTCTCTTCATCCTGGAGCAGCCAAATCGCCCGACTGGGCTGGGAGAGACTTCTAGCTTCAACAAGGTCCTAGAGACTCCTAAAGGCACTGAAGCAATGACGCTGAGCTCCGAACCAGTACTGGGCATGACTTGGTTCAATTCATTGCCACTTCATTCCTCGGCTCTATATATTTTTACATATAACCATCCGATTCTCGCAGAGTCGGCCGTTGTTCAGGCCGTTCGACGTCGACGGACAGCGCCTCCTTGGAGAAGTCCAACTTCACCTCCTTCCGCTCCGCCAAGCCCATGGCTTCCAACCTGGAGGCTGGAGGCTCTCAGAGCATGGAGCGAGCGGAGGGAGTGAGGGAGCAGTGGAGACAGCGGAGGCTGGTGCTTCTTGTTTCCTATCTTTTCCTTAAAAAGCCAGCTGGCCTTTGAACAGGAGTTTCGGTCAGCTTGCTATCTAGGTGGCTGGAGACTGAAAGAGTTTCACAAGGGAAGGTCTTAGCCACAGTTCAGAGCCTCCAGGTCTGTGCTTGCACTATTTGGATCTATTTGGCCTACACATGCCCCAGATATGCACCCATAATTTGAACCTTTTGGACTTGGTTCTCACGTGGACGTGCGGACGTTCCGCGCCTGTTGAGTTCCCACATCTCATTGGCTTCGTTCTTCATTTGCTGGCGAATGTTCACCCGCGCCACCTTGGGAGAGAACACTGAAGAGATCCATCTTTTGTCCAGGTGACAGGAGACCAAGAGTTGAAACTTTCATTACAATCATCAGAGCAAGCTGCCGGGACATCATATCTGACCTTCGTATCACACCGAATCACATATCGAATCACACGAAGGTGGGGGAGCTCGCCTGCGCGAGCTGCCTCTTCTTCTTTTCTTCCCTCTCCGCCTGGTCCAGGGCAATGCCGTATGGAAACAAAACACCACAGTTCCAACAGCTGACCTCAGGAGACGATGACCGATCGCAGTCCGGATGTGTTTTTGCTCCATTCCGTATCCCTCTCCGCACGTCCTGGCCCATGCACTCCCCGAAGAAACTAGACTAGACTTCCTATGGCTTCCTGTTGTGTCAGCGCAGCTCATACGTTCCAATGAAACATGTGAATGAACCCACTACATCTTTCCTGCCATGATTGGAACCAAGATATCCACCACCCCTGGCCCATGGTCTACTCCTCATCGCCTCAACGTTCAAACAACGGAAGCCCCTCACCTCGGGCTTCCAATTCTGACCGCGCTGCCTTTCACGACTTCGATGCGCCGAGTGACGCCATGCCATGCGGTGCCGTTCACCGTTCCGAGCAGTGCCTCGCGCTGGGGATCCATCTCGTCCATGCCCTGCGCGGCACCTCCTTCTTCAGCCTTGAAGTGTCTGGTTTGGTGGGGCCCCGCTGCGCTGAAGTCGCAAGGTTCATGTTTTGCCAAAGACATGGTGGCCAAAGACGCGAGGGTACAGGCTTATCTGTAAGATGTTGGATGATGTGCCCACCGTGAATTTACATAAATTTACTGGCTCGTCTACCAAAACAACTAGATACGCCGCAAGCCCAGGTCGAACCCTTCATTTGAATAGTTGAATAGTCGGAAGGCGACCGGGCCATGAAAGGACACTTATATAAAGGATGATCTTTCTTCGCATGCTGCGAGAAAGTCATCGAACATCATCGAAAAGGTCTAACAAAGGAAGGTTTCACTGGGCTTCAGGCCATGTACCAGTCTCTCTCCAACTTCCCTGCCAGTGGGGTGCATGAGTGTGTCGCATGAGTGTAGCACTCTCCGACCGGAATCTCGTCTTGGTTTGACGCGCGTGTTTTGCACCAGTGAAACCCTATACCAATTTGCAATAGGATAGGCCGGATACTTTATAGGGATGATTTGGAATAGCTTCCTCTACAAACCGACCCTTTGCTAGTGTCTTGCCCAATGCCAACATGAAAGTGTCTCCACTCTGCCCTGGCTGTCTCACAGGCTGCGTCCAGAACTCTCTGTTGCCTTCTTCGTAGGCGTCGATCTCTGCTTCAGCCTTGATTTTCTCCTCAATCCTGGTGCCGTGGGATCTGCAAATCTATCAATGTAATTCTTGAACCAAGCCCAATGCGCCCAACCCTTGCATATGTTGACCAATTACCGTCAACCTGAAACACCACAAAAAACGTGGTACTGGTAAGTTGAGAGCTGGTAGCTCAAAATCTGATGCACCTGTCGACAATCAAACCCAGTAACTCATTAGTTGTTCATAGTTGTTCTAGAACTCCTTGGATTGATCAGTGGGCGGGGAGCTATGTGCCTGAGAACACACCAATGCCTACATCTGCCAACTACCAATCAGCCACCATGAAGGTGGACTGTTGAATAAAACTAAACATACTGTTAAGAACATGTTGCTGCGAAACTGCTCCAATCATACCCATCCAATCCATACTCATCCATGTATACTGTATACTGTATACTGATCACCCAACTGATGATCGCTTTCACCATTGGTGCCGGTCTTCTGAGGCGGCAACTCGTTCTTGGTCATGACTTTGTCGGTGATGTTTTGGTACCTCGGATGTGCCACGCGAGCTCAAAGGCATCTGCGTTTGGAAAGACCATCGTCCCTCGACATGGGTTTTGAATTGCATGTCCTCCAGTAGCATCCTGAATACAATATATGGCAACACTCAGATTGCAGCTTAATTTGTGGGGCAAGGTGCATGAGGGCGCATGTTCTTCCCAGAACTTTGATGTTCAAATCATGTCTTGACAAGTGGGCAACGTTCTTCCAAATGTCAATGAAAAACAAGACATGCTGCGGGCGACAAATATATATATATATAGAGATAGATAGATAGATAGATAGATAGATAGATAGAGAGATAGAGATAGAGATAGAGATAGATATACCGTCTACAATAGTCTATAGGGACTTCTATAGAGTTTTATAAACAAGCAATAGTACAAGCAATATAGAACTAGTTACGCCATTGAACAACAGCCGCCATTCCAAGGACAAGTCATGGTCATTTTAGACATGATGGACTGGTGCACCCGACGAGCAGCTAGAGCTCCGCCGACAGCTCAGTGCGGAAGTTCTGTGCAACAACAGCTTCCACACCGACCGAAACGAAAGTAATGTAGACTCTTGATTCATCAAAGCCCCCATATGAAGACCGTTGTTTTCCTTCAAATGGATGGGTTTTATATATGGTTTTATGCTGGTCAAGAGTCTACAATGAGTTCACATTGACCTGATGTTGACGCCCTCACGTCGTGGGCGCGCTGCAAGGCAGTCGGCACAACTTAGCCCAGTTGCTGTAAGTCCTTGTTGTCGCGTGTCTTGACCCTTGATTGCTCCTAGCAGGTGCAGGGAATGACCCGCAGTGAGGTTCTGCTCAGCGAGGATCTAGGAACATCATGGAACATCCAGCAGAACTCAACCCCTGCCCCATTTTGCTCCAAAGCTCAGGATGTTACACCATGCTACACCAGCTCTCATAATGGAACCAAAACGACATACAGTAGGCTTTGACACCACCTGAATGCTACACAAGACACAAAGGAATCGAACATTAGGCTTTGGGGTCCCAGTGTCGCAAAAAGGCCGCATTGGTAGGAGCTCAAACGGCTAGCATGGGGCGGTAGATACGCTCCTGGTATACCTGGAGATCGGCTTGGATATGCTCATATCCGACACTTCCTGCTAGTTCTCTGTGATTGTCAAAGGATCTGCTTCCATCAAACTTCCAATGTGTGACTAGCGCAAACATCAGGATGGAGAGAGATACTTTAATTGACGTCCTTCCATGATTCCTTGCAAATCACTTCATTGAGAAGTGTCGGCTTCGGCTGCTTTGCTGCTTCTCAATCAACCGGAACCGATTGAAAAGGTGCGTTCGATTCGTTGATCCATGTTGGCCTCAACCCGTGCCGGTGGACGTTTTGGCATTTGAACTGTCGGGAAACTTCATGTGCGACCCAACAGGCACAGGGCCACGGGAAGGGACCCACATGGAACCTCATGGCATGGATGGCATGGACCTTTGCAAGACAAGCGGGCCCTCCACAAACCAGTGGTTTCCATTGTTGATCTTCCAAGGGCGTACAAACCGCGCCACATGTGGATTCATCCCCCTCCCGACAAGGTCGAAATAGCTCGAGGCCAGTTGCTTGTCTTTGGGCTACCAGCTTCAGGTTTGCAAACATGTCCTGCAAAAAAAACACATATGCCCAAAACTGCCTATATATGTGTGTCTTTCTCATGCCTCACACCATATCAATTCCTGCCCACATCTTCGGCGCCTCAGACGGCTCGAGCTTCACATCTTCCTCTTTGATGTTGGCGCGGTTGCCCTTGAAAAACAACGGCCTGAGCCGCCCAACCCCACCGTCTTGATTTGTTTGGGGAGTGCTGCTCTTCTCAGTCTCCGATGTGATTTTGGCGTTTGCAAGCTATTGTGTGCACAAGCATGCTGCATAGATGGACTCCTCATGTGCCTTCTTGCGGAGATGCCACATGACACATTGTTCAGGAAGTGACGGGAATCCCTCGTCCCCATGCAAGAATGGGTGAAGGATCTATAGCCTATATCATCCTATATCTATATATCCTATAATTAGATATATATTTTATAAAAATGAAGAATGCATGAAGAAAGTACATGTTCAAATGCCGACACACACGCACACACAAAAAAAACAAACACATGCATATGGAACGTTTATTTTTAATCGGAACATTCTCTCAAACATCGTTTGGATTTCTGGGTCGCCCTGGCTGTCCGGCCAAAGGTCCTCGGCTCTTCTGCTCCTTGGGCTCATCACCTCCAGTAAGGATTTTGTCTGTGACATGTAGCTGGTTTTCTGATACATGGAAGAGTTTAAGATCCCTACAACGATCTTGCTATGACCCCAAGAAATAGCTTCCTAGCGTCCTAGCACATGAGTTTGACGGGAATCCGTGGATGTTCCCCTGGTTCATCCTGGCTGTATAGTCTTCCATGTGAGAAAAAGCCGAACTGATCCCCCTCGTTTTGGCCATACCTTCAAATTGCTCCAAGGATTCCGAACCAAGCCCTCAGCGATGAGACACCGTGCAGTAGGGCGGCACTTTCAGTCCAGGAAGGAAAGTTGTTTCGCTTCTCTGCTGAGTCCCAGGATGTCCCACGGCTGATCTGTACTGATTCGGGTGTGGCTCAACAACTGGCAGCAAAACTCACATGGCCTCTCTGAGAGTGCTCCACCTCCTTTGACACCCACAAGTGGACTTTTTCTTCGCTGCTACGTCTTGCATTGTTACGCTGTGTAGAGACTTGATTTCTCCGACGGCGAATGCCATGCAATGCCTTTCTCGTTGCAAGTTTTGCGTGCTTAAAAGGCTTCCATGTTGGTCCCATCCACATAAAACTCAAATAGCAACTGTTATGTGGGTACTATCTTGAAATACTACTCAACCTGACGGCACTGCGGGTTGAGATACATCCAAAATTGGATTACAAAGGAGCTGCATCGCCGAGCTGAGCAAAGAACATCATGCCACCAAAAGGAGGCAGGAGGCTCCAAACAGCATTCTACAGTCATGTCTATAGTGAGGCCCATCTTCATTTTTGTTTGCGACAAAGGAGTGTCTATTCAATCTATTGAAAATCATTTCTAGCTTCTCCAGATGAATGTCACAAAGCCATAGGACTACCTTCTCTAGCATATACATTGGGTATATCCAATTCTGAGGGCATCCCGGCCCAGGCTGTGGGCCCACCGAACTTCCAAAGACAGAGTGTGATCATCTTGTACCGACGGCTAGACTGGTTTACTGGGACGGCCGCTATACCATTAATTTCTCCAAGATCGACAGGGTTGTGATCTCAAACGGCCACAGTCCCTTGATCGAAAAACCGTCGATGCATCACGGATCTTCCAAACACATTTGAGTCGAGGATGTTCCAAACACATCTGTGCGTGTTTAGAATCGAACTATCGCCCATCCAAACTCTTAAGAACTTCCTCATACGGAGTGCTCCAAAACGAACCTTTTTGGGTTCGCCCAAAGGTCAGAGAGTCCTCTGAGTTGGTCGAGCACGTTCGCACTATACGCTCCGACGTCACTAACATGGAAGTGGAAAATCGGCCGAAGACCGTTCCATAAACATGGGGAGTGCCATCCCCTTCCAGGTTAGTGAGTGGGAGAGTACGACAACTTGTAAAATATATAGTTATAGTATAGTCGTTATTTGTATATATATAGGGTGACCCCCAGGGACCCGAGAATGATCACCTTGATACAGAATGAACTGCCACCAATGGTCAAGCTAAACGAAGGTTGTGTGGGTCCAGAGTATGACTGACAGCTCAATAGCCAATCAAGGCGAGGTCTCTGCTCTTCAACTCGACCTACAGCACCCTCCCAGCACCAACGCCTGAGCGATCAGGGGTGAAACGTTGATCAGCGGGTCCGTCCAAAGCTGGTCGTTGGACACTGGGGCGATGTCACCCGTCATCGGGAAATGCTGGGTGTTTTGGCATGCCAAATGACATGTCCCTCATAGGACATGTCTGGGACAGCTGACATGGCAGCCATTTTAAAGTTAGTCCAACAACCGTATAGATGCGTAATTGTTGGATAAACGTGTAAAGGTATGCAAAGTAACACTTTGGAGAAGCGAACGCACTTAGCATATTCAAGAGCCAGTAGAGGGCAATTTCCGCTGGAGTTGGTTGGGATCAAAAGACATGTAATTCCATCCTTCCGGAAGACTGGCTACGCCCCCTCCGCAGTTGAAACTGGCCGCAATTATGGACTGGGCCCCCCTTCCTCCTTGGAAACGGGGGTGCTTGGCAAAGGAGCAAAAACTCCTGAGGCGATGGTCATTTCAAAGCAAATTTGTTGTTTTCCTGGTCAACATCAAGAGTCTAGAAACGGCACAGGACGCACAAATAAAGGATTGCAAGACCTGGCTGTCATTTGTCATATTGATCTGGTATTACAACCTGCAACTGCGAGCAACTGGCTGTGAATCAAATTTTGTTGCTTGGGGGGTGGGCTCAATATCTTTGCAAGGGACTTAGTTGAATACTATGACTCCTATCACAAGTCGGAATTTGTGAATCCTGCACAATGCCTGCCAATTGGATTCCCAAAACTATATTGAAAAGAACTATGTAGAACAACAAAGGTGGTAGTAACCTGGTGATTCTGATAGCGTCGGGCTTGTTCCATGTTCCAAGTCCACGGCCACAACCTGTTTCTCCGACAAGAAACAAATGGGTGTGCATTTCAATAGGGGGGACACCCAACCAATGTGTGTTTGTCTACTTTCCTTCTTCCAGGAGGTCTTTGGGTGGTCTCCCTATTTTCATGCACACCCATATACCTAATTAAGTTCTGCGACTTTGTCCTCAATGCTCTGAAACTGTTCATCGAAGGGTGCCCTATGACAAGCTTGACAAGGAGGTTGCCCTACCCTGGCACAAAAAAACACTATATGGGTATTTAATGACTTGTGTTCGATGGCACAGGATCAACAAACAAGTCCTCTGCTGAGTGAGTAGATATTGAGTTTTGAAGGCGAATGGACCTGTCTATCTGCAGCATGTGGATATCACAGATTAAGCATCACGTCCGACTCAGGGATGCTCCTCTGCTCTGCGGCAGGTCATTCCTGGCACTCCTAAGGCGGTCTAGGCTGCTGGACCTGAGGCCGCGTGGTACAACAGCAGGGTGTCCGTGAAGGGAAAGGTCCTACGACCCCCCAAAATATTGATGTGAAGAAGAAGCACAAGCAGCACCTGTTCAGTGTCGTGTTGAGGCACCCTGAATTCCTTAGTCTTGCTGCGGGGCTTCACTGTTTATCAATCGGCTTGAGTATAAACGCTCTGCTCCTAACGTTTGCAATCATCTGCCCAAATCTTGCAACATTTCAACCGTTTGAAAGATCCATGCTTGTCTGGGATAGGGTCAGTCATGCATTTGTTGAACTCCTGCGTTTCCAACTATGTTCGAATAACACATCCATGATGAACATTAAAGCTCCTTCATCTGTACAACTTGAAGAAAGGATCGAAGTCCCAGGATGGAAGCTTGTCACCAATGGCTTCATGGTGGCCCTCAATAGGCCCCCACCAGGGATGACATCTAGGCCCTACAGATTGATGCATGGATGGATGGATGGATGGATGGATGGATGGATGGATGGATGCGTGAATGCATGAATGCAATTATGGGTGTATGGATGTATGTTTATATGTATTCACTACTTTACTCAGGTTGGCCACTGGCCACCCAAGTTTTTCCCAAGCAAAGTCCCACTTTTGCAAAGCTTCCAGTAGAACAACCGGTCTTCCCAACCTTGGAAACACCCCGCCATGCCCGATGGCGGACCCATGAGCACTGCCTGGTGAGACTGTCATCTGGACCATCTGTGAGACCTGCCACGGAGTCGTGGTGCGGGGAAGCCTCTCGTCCCGAGCCAGTTTGGAGCCGATTTGGGGGTGAACCCCGAGACCGTGAGTGGTCAAGAGACAGGAACACCCAGGCGCGACCAGACCATGAGCTCAGAAGGACCTCCTTCCACCAGGGACATGTCATTCGTGATGCTGCAGTACACACTTGCACTCAAAAATCATAAAAGGTGGTTCCTTCTTTTTTCGTCCCTCAGGAACTTGTGGCCTTAACACTGTAAAGCTATAGTTCCAAGATCCCTGACTCTGGTGATGAATAAAGCTGAAGCTTCAGTGCTCTTGCCATTCTCCACCTAATTCCAGATCCTAAAGCTATCATGTTTCATTCATACATACATAAAACACGCCAATACAATCCGGCCTTCAGTCTTCAACTCGATTCAGCAAGCAAGTGCTCTGGAAGATCTGTTTCGCTTCCACGCCGCGCCTTCATCGCAGCCCTGGACGCCACCGGGCAGGTGGCTCCTGCGGGCTCCTTTGCAGTGATTCGCACGGTGCGGTTCAAATTCAGGGGTTTATTGGGACTCTAAGGCCAATCATAGTGGAGGTCCATTTCACTTGTAAGTTGTGTACTGCTGGCTATAACCCCTCACTGTCACCTACAGCCAATCCACTAGCCCTCACTAGCCACTAGTCCGCAGGCTCCCGCAGCCACTGAAAGAGCCTGGATTAAAAAGACACTACAGCCAGTAAGTACAAACTCTCAGAGAACGCATTGTTAATTTTCTGAATCTTTGTCATTGTCGCTAATTCAACTTTTAGCTGAATTACCCACCCACCCACCCACCCAGCCAGCCAGCCAGCCACCCACGCACTCACACCATCTCACACCTATATTCCGCCAAGCTGCTTGGGTAGGACCAACGCCTCCCGCTTGAGCAACAAGCGCCCAATGCCCAGCACCGAGACCGCGTAACGGCCAGAGGCCTCCATGGTGAGGTCACCCCAAGCATCGATCTTGCCATGGATCGCTAATTAGAGGTGTTGGATCACCCAAAGATTCTACGCATATCAAATATATTCAATTGTATATGAACTGTTTTATTGGAGTCCTAAAGGACTGTCAAATCAATTATTCGATGAATACATCATGTAGCATGTCACAAAAGTCCAATAGGGTGAAGATTTCACTGTAAAAGAGGTTGAGAGGAGACTCTTGTTTGGCCGTGAGCGTTCCTTGCGTTAAGAGCTGGGCGGGTTCCCTTCCTGGTGGCTTTAGGCTGGCCATATAGATTTCACTTGGATGTCACAATGTCACCACCAGCCTGGCCATTACAGGACTCCTTTGCAGGCAACTGGCTTCATTTGTTATAGGTGGCCAATATGGTCCAAAGCCATTCATGCGTGACAAGAAATCTCAAGTCACGGTCATTGGGTCAGTTTCTTGACAACAACAACCACTCAATAACCTTCACGACCTAGAGCTTTCCCGCAGCACAATGGGTAACAAATGAATTTTGTTGGGAGGTCTTTGCTTTTGATCCATCCCCACATGGGAAAACCATGGTTAAAACAAAAAAACATCTGTCCGTCAGTCCTGCGTCTTCCAACAGCCCATCATCCAAAACGCACCACCCACCGTCCCCTTCCACCGCAGCCGCTTCGGCCAGACAGGTTGGCACGGTTCTCCGAGGCGCCGCATCGTAGGCGGTGATGTGGCCCCAATTCCCATTGAGGTGTCTTGGCGTGAGCAGGTGCTGCTGGCAAACAAACCAGGTGCGGTTCTCGGGGCGCGTGGGGTGGTGGGATGCGGTTGGCATTGAAAAGGGAAGCAGTATATACGGCTTTTGGAAGTGAACAGGAAGAATGTAAATATATATACTCAAACATGACGAAAGGCTTTGAAGATGTGTGAAGTTTGAACAAATACCGTATGAAAATATGGCACATTATAGCACTATGGTGTCTATACTTCCAAAGCCTCATCGAAAATGAACATCAGAAAACATGTCTTGCACCGCACGCACATTCGGAAGGAAAAGATAGGGATTCTTGTAGTCATGTTGTGCCACAAAGATAGTAGCTTCACAACGAGCAGGGCATCATGTCTATGTCGAAGTTGATGGCCAAGGTGAAGAAGAATCTTGTGGGTTGCTGTCTTAATCTCTCCTTGTTTTGTGGGAATGTCAAAATACTCAGCCGAAGGCTAAAACCGTCCACAAGACACCCCACGCCGACCAAAGGCTCGGCCGCTCCCACCATCCGCATGCGTCGAGACGTCCGTCTGGGACAGTGGCGGCGCTTGGACCAAACCAGTGATGAGGACCTTCTCTCCTTAACGTGCTTCAGCCGTCGAACATGAAGCAAACCGGTGATGACGTCGCAGTGAACCAAACGAGTACCCGGATAGAACTGTGTTTCAAGTGCATGAACACCGGCCGTGACGAACCTGACCAACAAACCATATCTGAAAGGGCCTCGACCGTCAAATAGGGCCCTGCCGGTCCCCAACATGAAAATGAAATTCAGAAACCATAAGAATCCGACCATACTTGACCTACCAGCGTCAGCTCCAGTCTAAGGTGTCGGTGTGGAAAGCGGTCCTGCAGCGGACTGGTGTGGAAAGCGTGTGGTGTGCTAGGACTGGAAACCTCTAGGGGTGGTAGGTCATATCTACCAGCTGCAAGCCGTGCTCAGCACTTGCATGTTTAGACATGTTTAGACAAGGAAACCGAAACCTCTTCCAGAACATCTTGAACCCCTTCCGCCACTCTGAAACCTACAAAGCCAAGGGATGAAAGGGGGCCCAACTTCCTTCGATGGTTAATCGACCCTCCATACGAAAAGGTAATCGAGAGTCTACATTCGATTCGTTGGGCGCATGATGCACCTTTCAAAGAACAAATCTGCCCACACCGCCCACTCTCCCTGCCAAGCCACCGATGAGCTCGCTTTGTGGAAAGCTCTCAGGTCCCTGTGTGGGCCGCGGCTGTCCCAGTCTCACAAGTTAGGGGGATGAAGTCAAAAAGCGGCACAGTAGGAAGTCAAAGCGGCACAGCTGAAGGAGATGCGAAACTCATTTGACTGTTCGAGTCTATCTCGGAAATGCTGCGCTTTTGTGCGGAAAAGGTTGAACTTGCATGACCATCTAGAAGCGTACTTCTTAACCCAACAATTCCCAACATAGATTGAATGCCCGTGCTGTGCAACCGAGGTTGTCATTCGTGGGATGGAGTGTATATGTTGGAGGGGTAATCATGGGAGGGAGAGTAAATAATTGTTTGAAGGGTCGACCTTGACCTCATTCGGAACCATGCTCCACAAAATTGCTAAGGATGGCAACTGTTTGAGGCCCAACTGCTTTCCAAGGTCCTGGATTTTGTGGGCTGCCTCTTTGTCGAATGACACGGGAACCCTGTGCGATACTCACACGCCCGCACGCATCTCTGCTGCCCGCTCCTTCTGCTCCTCTACAAGGCCTGGCCTGTGGAGTGGCGGTCACGGCTCAGAGTCTTCCATTGGGAAAGGATTTTTTTTCTCGAGCTCCAGGATCACTTATATTATACTATATATAGAGGATATACACCTTACCTAGAGCTGAACTGCTATAACACGGCATAGTGCATGTTAATAAGGTCTTTGTGGGTGCTTTTGGGATTTGGAGTTGGAAGTCATATGAGGTCTCCAATTCCCAGACCAGTCTGCCAGTCTGTGCTAACCATAGGATGTGCTTCAAAGCAGGGATGCAGGAAAGCCTCCAACTATGGATCTCAAAGTGCGGGGCCTGCAAGAAATCGTTCACAACCCATCAACACATGTAAACACCATCGTCTAACCACACACTGCACCACGCAGTAGAGCTTGTTCTCAGGGGCTCAACAGCTGTCAAAGCACCATTTCCACTGGCAGCAGGGCCAAAGCTTGACTGAGAACCCTCTATTGTATATGAGGCCCCCGCTGCCTCCCCCCACCAAAAAGGAGGCATCTAGCATGTCTTGCAAATGGGTCTGTCTCGAAAACTGGCATTTTGGAAAAGAGCCGTGCCAAGTTAGCTGACCCTGGGACTAACGTGCCATAAACGTCGCGTCATTCCCGACTGATCAAGAATAAATCCTAGGATATCCTAGGCGAGTGGTCCAGAACAGTGAAGGGGACCCACCCCTCCGGAATGTGCCTCTTCACGTGGGCACCTCAAGGTCACGTGTGCGCCACTCTGCACGACAGGCAACAAATCAGCGGATTTGGAATTCCGAAATATCCGAAATCGTGATCTTCTTGCTTTTAAGGCAGGGAAGGAAAAGGATGGAAGAGGGGAAACCTTGGGAAAATCCTGAAAAATATCCTTTAATAGGTCCTATAGGAAGTTCCGGAAGGTTGCTTTTGGAAGTGGTTGTGACAACGGGGGATCGGAATGGGATCGGATGTGGGTTCTGCCGCTTCAGCCTGCTCCCAACGTCTCCGGACCGTGAACGACCGGGACGACGTGACGACGGGACCAAGGTTGGAAGATTGGGGGACAGAACCCATGTGGGTCCAGCGAACGAGGAAGTGAGGGACTGAACATGAAGAAGAAGCAACTAGCGGCTTGGGGCAACCGGGGCACTCCGTTACGCGGTTCGGACACGCCACCATCCTTCAGGGACGCGGAGCCGCGACGCGAAACGCATCGGCGAACCGACAAGGAACTGCTGGCATCTCTGACTTCCTCCGTCGCCTGGCAACGCGCTTCTTGGATAGAAACAGTTACACGGACACACCCATGACTGGTGACCAAAATGACAGCACAACAAAACAAAATTAAGAACTTGGACTAAAAGTAGTCGATGATCAGTTCTTCTCTGACTCTTTTAGCTGAAGGGAAAGTCCCCAATTACAGGTAGCCATATCCGATTTTGATCAGTTTTGCAGTGGTGTTCGACAAAATTGAGGTCCCGTTATGTGTGGTATCAGGCCAAAGCCTCCTCTGGTCTACTAAAAGCAACTTTCCTTCATGAAGAACAGTGCAGCTACAGTTAACACGTTGTGTTCGACACCAAGAGATACTTTCCTTTGAAAGAACAGGTTCAACAGAACAACCACCTTTGCAGTTCCCACGGTGCGCCCTACTACAGTCCCCTTTAATGTCCACTTGTAATGTATTTCGGTCATCATTGCCTTTGCCTCTCCTGCACGCTTGCCATTGTTTACCCTCATGTTCGCACATCAAAAAACCATCTCCCACAACCTGCCCCCTCGTGTACAGGTCAACATCATTTCGCATATTTGCGTCCACTGGGGTGGTTGAGCAGGGGTAGGCATACACTCACTGGAACAATCATGAAGTGGATGGCATATCGATGTCCATGTTCCTCTACAAAACGGGTGGTTGTCCACTTCCATGATTGTTTCAGGGAGTGTATACTCAAATTCCATTCCATACACGGAGTGCTTGGGAGCTGGTCTTCCCAGAACTTTCTTCACGAATATTCACCGGTGCCTCTGCTGCTTCACGTAGCCCGGGCGGCAATGGCTCGGCTGCCACCAAGCCCTGCTCAGCAGCCTGGGCAAACCCGACTCAGTGGCAGTGCCACATGAAAAGGAACAGAATGCTTTTGTCAGCTATATATATATATACTGTATAATATATGACTATATAGTTAAACATATATATATAATTATGCATATATTCAGAGCATGTGTTGGGTATATCCCATTATATATATATATATTATATACCAGTAGCAGGTGATGATGATGGTTAGTAAAGGCTTCTCTAAAGTAGTCATATGTGTGTGCCGACTGTTGCAAACAATGGGACACCCTCAAAATAATTACAATTACGTTTCTCGTCGGGGCGTGCGGAGATCCAAAAATGGCTCCACCGCGAAAGAGTTCTCATCCCGCCATGACTTCTGCACCAGGACCGGGTCGAGATCAGTGACACTGCCATCTCTCGGGTTTGCCCCCCCAAACGCCAAAGGATGCTTGGAACTGGACCGATTCTTTTTATAAACGAGGTCACAAAACACAGCGTCCAAAACGCAAGAAGTGCGGGGAAAACAAACGACTACTATTATGTGGGCCACTTACAGCTAAGTTCTAAGAATCATTGAAACAAACAAATTTGAGAATAAAAGCAAACAAGAAGCACTAAAACAACTGGCCGACACAACACTACTAGAACCAGAACACATCCAAAACGGGTGTGTGAAACATTCGGGACCCGCCGCTCCCCGCACCTCCCGCCGCTTCTGCGCATGCTCCCGGCGCCGACGCACGCGCACTCCAGCGCGACGCCGTGGCTTCCGGGGCGCGCCTGTGGACGGTGTGGTCGATGAAACGATGAAGAACAAGAAATCAAGCGAAATTCCATGAGATATATCAATCAATCAATAGAAATCAATTGAATATCAATAGAAATCAGTAGAATATCAATAGAAATCAATCAAAACTCGGAAATTCAACAGGTAATAGGATTTACTCAATCTTATTACAGCTAATTCGGACATTCCATTGTATATACAGTATATATATATATATATTTGGGTCTTTGTCATATTACCTGTAACAGTGGATGATGATCATTAGGTTGCAGGCCCTGTTCTAAAATATTGATTTGATTGTTTACTGACGGCTACAGGTCAGTTTGGACAAAAACCCAAGTAACAATCAGTAAGCAATTACCTGTAACCTGTTTGTTGGTTACAGGTAAGCCGAAAGTGTGCCATCCACTTCTTGAGTTCTTCAAACACCTGGTAAGGCAACCACACCAGCGCTGCAGCTGGCTGTAGATCTTGCAGGGACCGTGTTCCAGCAGTTTCGGTATTGGATGCCGTCCCTGGACCCACTTTGCAAAGGTTGCTGCATAGAAGAGTCATAGAAGGCTGCAAGTCCCCACGGGACCCATCTCTACACTCCACCGATTTGGACAACATATTATGTAGTACATAAGGTATACATATATATATATATAATATGTATTTCTTTTATTATTACTTTTATAATGCTTGGGATCCTTCTGGGGAAGATTCTGCACCCTCAATACTAAGCTGGGGATATTCACGGGGATATTTATCTCTCTGGTATTCTCTGCTTTATAAGTGGCTAGTCTCCCTCCCTCCTCGTATAGTTATCAGTAACGAGAATCCAAGGGCAGTTTCCTATCACCATCCAAACTCGCCCAAAGATGGGGCACATTATCTGGAAAGGGTATAATGATAATGTAATAATAGATTATATATACGGCGGGCGTACGGTATTACCGTCAAGGCAGCTACGGCCCGGTGCCTTCTGCTTCGGGTTGGCCTTCACTGCCACTGCTATCCGGCGCCTGTCTTGGTGGAGTCAACCATGGGCGAGGAAGAAAGGAGTCTGCTAGTTCTGCTAGCTGCGTTTGAGGTGTTGAAAGTCTAACAACTTCCTGAAAAATGTTTCTCACCTCGGCTATCCCGAACATTAACACACGTTGAAGAAGAAATCAGCTTCTACACCACAAATCACCACAATGAAATGGATCTCAAATCGTCTTCTCCACCTGCTGCGACTCGTCGCCACGACGCTCCGCTGCCTCGGCGGCCTCGGCCGCCTCCGCTGCGCGCTGGGCGGCCCGCAGCCGTCGGGCTGTGAGGCGCTGCCCGGCGCGGTAAGTCTTTTTGCCTCAGTGGGTGAGCTCTGCCAGGGCAGGTCAGGCTAAAATATGAAATTGGTGGCTATAATATGCTAAAACTACAGTTGCAGGAGACGGGTTATCTTATATTTTATAATTTAAACTACAGTTGCAGGAGACGGGTTATCTTATATTTTATAATTTAGACTGCATATGCTAGGTGCAAAGAGTCAGTTCAATTATGGGGTCAAGGCAAAGTCTCATCTGATGTGACTTCTTAGCTCTGAAGGTCACTTTCCAGGCCGATCGAATTGAGTGCCAAGGCTCAAATAGATTATATATATAGGACCAGGATGGACCAGGGGTCTTTTCTTCAAAGCAAAGTCAGGGGCACATGCCGTCACATGCCCGTTTTGAGAGGACATGTCCACACTTTGTGTTCCCTAGAGGCGAAACAAATTACACCATCTTGATCCGGAAAGGCACCAACCATTGGCACCAAAGAAACGAACATCATACCAAGATTCCACCACCCACCTCAAACCCACCTCCCCACCCTCCAGCTGTTCACCTCTTTTTCTCCACTCAAAACGGACCGTTCTGCCGCGCTCAAGACTGCTGCGGCTCAGTCCATGGCGCCCAATGCGCCCAGCGCTCCAAGGTCCACTACTTCAGGGGCATCTTCGCCGAGGAGGGCCAAATCCTCTGTGGAGAGCCCAAACCTGGACGGAGCAGAGCGAACCACCAAATCACCTGCACCTCCTTCAGTCAGATATACAGTAGTTTATACTATATAAACTTCGAAGATGAAGCATATATATAATACAAGATCATATACATAATAACAATATAATAAAAGGACCGGATAACCCCACATGATAAGTTTTACAAATTTGAATTGTATATGAACATCACATGGGAGACGGAGTAGTGAGATGAAAAGTCAAGAACGAAGTGTGAGGAGAGAAGGTATATGAGGCGGTTGTGCTAAGACGTGTAGTATAAGTGATGATGTGATGGACGAGGATGAGAAGGAGGGGAGGGAGGAGGT
>CAXAMN010016669.1:1093970-1130208 GCA_963970005.1 Durusdinium trenchii | reverse complement strand
GTGTGTGTGTGTGAGATGTGAGAGGAGGCGAGGAGGAGGACGAGGAGGAGGATGAGGAGTCGGGCGGGATGGCAGCCAACAAAACTAGAACCCCACACAGAGATGTGGGGAATTAGAATATACTATATAAACATATTCCTTACAGCCTTATAGAATCAATCTATGTGGTTGTGCATGTCTTCCTCTCGCCGGTTCCCGCAAGACATGCCAGGACACTTCTCTTCGACCAATTGCCGTAGCTTGGCACAGCGTTTCTCCAACTTTGGAGCACCAAAGCTGCAAATCTCCAGCAAAGACAAAGCGCAACTGCCCATGAAGTTGTCCTTGCGTGCGTTTCCGTGTCCGTTGTGTCTGCTTTTCAGCTGGGGGGATTGCCTATAATTAGATCCATCACTAGTCACTATAGTCACTAGCCCTGCAACTGCGCAAAAATGGTTCATGGAACGAATGATGAATGGTGTTCATGGATGCAACTTAATTGCAGTCTGCATGGACCTCGCATCATTGCGAGTTGCTGTCCTTGGTCAAGTCGTCCCCGAAGAGGTCTGCCGGGGCTTGACTCAGATGTGCAAAGAAGGTCCGCAACAATTCTGCGAACAACTCCTCAGTGGTTCGGGCATCGGTCTCTCAATAGGAACTGGAATTCGCAGGAACATGGGCTGCAATTCATTACGACCGAGAAAAAGAAAGAAAACACATCTTCGGGCGGTATATTTTCCTTCGTTCAGCAGTGCTGGTTGGGGACCAAAGGGGCCAAAAGGCTGGGCCGGTTTGCTAGGAGTCGCCAATTGCTGGAGTGGTAACTGAATGCATTGGTAGGGGCTGGCTGAGTAACCCTGGAACATTTGAAGGGGCTTACACTCTTGGACCAAAAGGATGCTGAATTGCTCAAATGAATGTCGCATGAGGCCAAACATGTGACCATTGCATACAAGTACTTGGTTGATGTCTTTGCTGCAGCCCTGATGTCGTCTGTCATTTCAAGACTCATGCTGCAAGTATGGTCTGGAATGTGCATGTGCTTTCGACCTTTCTATAAGATTATGTGCAAATCATTCAGTACCAACCATTTACAAAAAGCAATGTCGTGAGTCGTGAGCACTCTTTCTTCTGTGAATGCTTGGCCACCCCTCATCGAAAACAGTGATTGCTCAAGGGCTCAACCAGAACTAGAGTCGAATAGGTCATCCCTGGAACCGGCTCTGAACCAATCCCCCGATGAAACTACGCTTTCTGGGTCTCAGGCGGGGGCAGCGTCTGATTGTGGGGGGGCGAAGGTTAGTTTGACAAGGCTGATGACCGAGGCTCTGTCCGTCTCATGGCAGCATCCTCGCAGCTACACAAGAGCTGCAGAAGGGCTCGCCACTGCTCAAAGCCTTCAAAGTTCTGTCCCAACAAGAAGGCGATGTAAGCGAGCCTGAGTTGGAGACGCATCTCCCAGTCCAGAACTAGCATCTCCACAAGACCTGGTCACTAAGATTGGAACACTCTTCAACCGTTCATCTCCAAAGCCTCCACTGCTCCACTATACATAGGAACTTCTTAAACCCTCTAAGAATTAGCGTCTGGGTCCGGGTCGCCTCTTCTCGTGGGATCTTGTGGGTTTGTTGCCCTGAAAGGCTCACACCCACACCGTGTCTTGGTGCCAACACCGTTTTCCTCCGAAACGCCACACGCCGTTTTCGAGCTCGAAGGCACGGCAGCGAACGGCACGGCCTTCTTGGCCACGGCAATGCCGGTGTCCGGAGTCCGGTGTCCGGTCACTTCATGTCCGGTGTCAGGGTTTCCGTCTGTTTGTCTCATGAGATCGGAATCTGTTCATCCGAAGCCTGAAGCTTCCAGCCTTGATCTCTTCATATCCCTTGCAGTCCCTTGCCTCTTCAAAGCAAGCCGCTGGAGCTCCCCTAACACAGCAAGCTCCTGCCCGGAAAACTCCTTGGAGATCATCTCCTGCGAATCCAAGCCGGTTAAGGTAGCAGGTTGAATTTTCAAGAAGCACACGGAATCAACATCTGCAGTTGAACTCACAATCTATATCACAACTTAGACGATATGTTACATACTTTTCATTTTAGCTTAACGACATCCACACGCAACAAAGCTGCCACTGGCTTCAAATCCTTGTGCTTCTATGGGCCCTACCACATGCCCTGAGCTTGCGGGCCCAGAACCTTTGTTTTCAGTGCAAAAGCCACGGGAAGTCACTTGGAAGACCTTCAGCAACAGCTTTGCACAACGAGCAAACCGGTATAAACCGGTCAAACCGGGCATGGATCATCAAGGGAGGAACAAAAGCAATTCCCCACGTCTGTCTGTAAATGTTGAACTCCCAAATAGATCACAGGTGCAAACACCAGCGTCGAGATTGGCAAATCGCCAACATTACTTTTGGTTCAACAGTTCATGGCAACATAATGTGTGTTTTTGTTTCTTTTGCCTGTTCTCTGCGTGTTTCTTCGTTTTCCTGCTTGCTTGTCTTGTTATGAAGAAACCTAGCGCCAGCCTAGCGCTGCCTTGCTGTATCACCATAGTCTGCTGGGGGCCCGTTCCTTAACGAAGACTTAAAAACACATCTCCAACTATAAAAGTCTATATCTGTTTTTTGAGTAGGGCTTTGAGCGCAGTCCATATGGTAACACATAGCAGCACAACTTCCACCACCATAGCATCACGGCTAGGGACCTTTTCGAAAACAGTGAGAAAAGCAACGTCCAAAGGACTAGAACTTGAATCACACGTCTCTCTCTCACCAGGAGTCACAAAGGGGTGCCTATTGGAGGATAGGAGTGTCCATTATTCACTAATTACAACCCCTTTGTGACTCTCTCTTTCATCTTGCTCTTATTGTCTTGCAGCTTCTCCCATCGTCGACTCGAGCAATTTTGTGTTTCTGTGACTGGCCAGCCATCGATGGAGCCGGCATTTCATTTCTGAAAGGCTGCGCCGCTACAATTCTAGGCCCAGCAGTCAAACTTCATCCAACCCTAGGCCCCCTAGGGCCCGCATAGGGTCTGCACCGGGAGTTCTGTATGGATCTTTGAACGTCTTTTGTCTGTCACCTTCGGATCAAGCGGCGGCCCGGCGGCCCGTGGCGCCCAAACCGGATCGCCCGGTTGGATCACCCTCAGACCAGGACCACACCAAAGGTCTTCAGCTTGCTTCCAACAAAAGGTGGTGAGCCCGGCTGTGCACATGGTTTCGGTTCCAGTCTGGAAGGATCGACGGTCAGAGGCGGAGAGTCCGCTCGACGAAGGACAGACCAAAGTCAACCTCCAAATCTCAGGTGCTTCCCCCGACCTTTGATCCCGACCCACCTGGGGTTCGGGATCACCAGCTCGCGATCGAACAAGCTTGTCCGGGCTCATTGCGGTGCAAACGAAAGCATCAAATGCGAAGACACGGTTGCATGCCTAACATCACTGGAGACTGGAGTCAGTTGTTTTCAGCTCAGGGGCTGTCATCTTGTCTGTACTCTTTCTGAACTCTAGTTTCTCTACTGCACAATGGTGTCACTTCGCTCTCAATGTCTTCATCTTCCTCACAACAGGCATCTGCTGATTCTGCTGCGGTACACAAAACCTGTGGCCACGAACAATCTGCTTTGGTGAGAGATAAGAATCCAACAAGGGTTCCATCTTCACTGGTTTTACCTGACTTTGCCAGCTCTCCGAGCTCTCCCTTCGATTCCTCCGGCTTCAAGCAATACGAACGCCCTCCAGCAATCGTCGGCGCTCCCACACCCCAAATGGTAAAAAACTTGTGAAATGTCCATTGGTGAGATATTTCAACTCACTGCCCTTGAGCAAATCATCACTCAGCGTGACAATGGCATCCTCGCTTGGGCCAATTCTCTCAATTAGCCAGCCATTGTTCCACCAAAGACGGATGCGTTTGGAGACCCAACTGATCGAAAACACTGTAATGTCGGCTAAGGTCACATAAGGTCACCCTGCCGCCATGCAAAGCCTCAACAATAATGATCCATGTTGGCAGAAGAACTTCTGCACCGCGCAAAGGTGCATAATATTGAATAAACTCGCCGTTATCAGATACAGCCCCAGCTACCGAAGGCTTTGTGGTAGGCCCCAAAGGTGCCAATGGCTTTAGAGCCGGCGGGAGTTGGTACAAGCCGACATCCTGCATATGATCCAGCCAGCATACCCTTGAAACACGAACACCTTTTACACACAGTTCTTGTCGAAGGATTCAGGAATATGTCTTTCTGTGTCTGGAACATTACTATCCAAGTCTGGCCCATCTCAGTGCAGGAGAGCTATTGTTTATTATATGATTATGATAATATATGTTCTATTTATTCTTTGCAAATTATATAGTTTCATAGATCTCTTATATAATTTATACCTTATTTGCCTCATGTGGGACACAGGAAGGACACTTGAACAATTACCTCTATGAAACTCTATATTCTATTTGGTCTCTGGTCGACTGAGTCGGCCCATGGTCCTTTGCGGTGGCCACAAGGATACACCATGACTCGGTCGATGTGTCTAAGACCAAGCGACTGCAAAAACGTTCAGAAACCCGACCCAAAGAGGATTGATCCATCCAGGACCTACCTGATAAGAAACACACCCAAAAATTCCATCATATATACCTTGGGACAGTTTCAGGGGACGGTGTAAATATTCCTTACATGGAGTGTCTATATGACCCATTGCAACACCTTCGATCCTCTTCGACAGTCCGGCTTGAGCCGGAAAAACTTGTCATACCTTCTCCGCCCCTATGGGGTCCTGGCCATTCTCTCATAGATTATGTAACTAATTAGCTCGGATTGACATGTTTTGGATTTGGTGTGACATTCGGCCAACCCTCAGAAACATGAAAGCATGAACATGAACGTCAAACATCCATAATCAAATGATCGACTATACTATATAATCACAACCACCACTGCCACTATGTCACTATGTATAACCTGTTTAGACTCACCCCGGCAATGTACCTTTACATCACCCTCTTCTCCGATCTCCAGGCAACCTCCGACGTCTCCTCCAGTTGTAGGGACCGGTCCATGCCCAGCTTCGTGGTCTCTTCGGCCGTCAGATTCGGCTTGCGGCGGAGCCGGGGCACCGAGGAGAAGAAGAGGGAACCCGTGTTGGACTCCTGGGCGGCCGTTGACATGGCATGTGGAAAGCCTGTCCTTGTTCTGCTCATGGATCTGTGATGATCTGTGCTTGCTTGTTGCACTACCTGAAACTGTTTTTTCCAGAAAGAACCATGTTTGATCCAAGTCATTGGTCACTGGAGTGTGTGTGTGTGTGTGTGTGTGCGCCCCCTGTAGTCACAGGGATCCAGTCGGATTGTGCTGATTTTTTCGTTTTTCAGCAGGGGCAGGGGGCAGCGGCAGATCATTTGGGACCGCTACCAACGAAGACGCCCATTTGATCTGGTGATATCGGAGTTGGCCACTCCGACGTACCTGCAATTTTCCAATGGCATGAGGCTAAGCCCAGAACCTCAAAGACATGGTACCTAATGCTTGTGAACTCTGCAGATGTGCACGCACGCCGTCATTTTGTCGATCCGAACTCGTCGATTTGGTGCTTGCGCTTTGGGCCTCACTTCCTCTTGAAGACCCCCAGGTTCTTTAGGACTTTCCTGGGCCTTTCAGGATTTGGGTTTCTTAGGCTGGCGTGTGGCACCGGTGTCAAGTCAGTACGCATATCCATAAGTGTGTTTGGCCTTGTGCCAACCCGGGATGAGCCTGTAGAGTGCCTCCCGTGGACCCGTCGAACGGGTGTTTGTCCATGTTCCCCGGCTTTGGGAACGTAGGTGTCCGCAGCGGACAGTAGCTGGCTCATGCCACCAGAACTCCGATTTTTGTCCCATTTCTGGAATTCCAAGTTGGCTCATGCCTTTACGTGACCGCAGCGGTCAGAGGTGGCCGCCCTCGGGCATGCCGTACGTGGTCGCAGCGACCGAAGTTTGTTCAAGGTTCATTGGAACCTGTTGGACACTTAGGTGCACATACATCGTACACACTTCAACGAGGCAGGTCTTCCTAGGTTGTTGTAATGAGGTCTGGTTTCATCGGTTCCCGTCCCCTCCATTTGGTTCCCCTTTCACCCTTTCCCCTTCACACACTTCTTTTCCTCTTTCTTTTCATGTCTTCCCTTGCTTCATGTCCTTTCATCTCACTCCTTTCGTTCTTTTACGCGTACAACGGTCCGGGCCTTAGTGTGTACGCGCACATCTACTTTCAACTCAGGTGTTAGGTCGCCCAGGTCTCGGCAATGAAGTGGGTTCATCGGTTGTCCCTGTGCACTTGGTTTCTCTCTCATCGCAGCCACACACACTTTTGTCCCGTCTGTCTTCCTTTTCATGTCTTCATCCTTTTGTCCTTGCTGCGCGCACATTTTTGCACATTCGTCCTATAGCCTTAATTTTGCCTCCCCTTGGGGAGGTGTGTGTGTGTGCCTTGTAGTCACAGGGATCCAGTCGGATTGTGCTGATTTTTTCGTTTTTCAGCAGGGGCAGGGGGTAGCGGCAGATCATTTGGGACCGCTACCAACGAAGACGCCCATTTGATCTGGTGATATCGGAGTTGGCCACTCCGACGTACCTGCAATTTTCCAATGGCATGAGGCTAAGCCCAGAACCTCAAAGACATGGTACCTAATGCTTGTGAACTCTGCAGATGTGCACGCACGCCGTCATTTTGTCGATCCGAACTCGTCGATTTGGTGCGTGCGCTTTGGGCCTCACTTCCTCTTGAAGACCCCCAGGTTCTTTAGGACTTTCCTGGGCCTTTCAGGATTTGGGTTTCTTAGGCTAGCGTGTGGCACCGCTGTCAAGTCAGTACGCATATCCATAAGTGTGTGTGTGTGTCCCACTTTTTGTTGGACCCGCAAGCAAGCGCACAAAAGAATGAGGGGTGATATGTGATGTCAAAATGTCTGAGGTTCTAAGACGACCCGAACCGCCAAGGTTTTCCGGACACACATTTCAAGCTGGTTTCGCTACTTTTTGCTGAACTCCTCAAATGTTGAAATGGATTGGGTTGGACTCATGACATGTTTTTGTTGTAGTTCTTCTTGTTGTTGCTGTTGTGTTGCCTTGCTTCAGGTTTAGGACCTTTAGGATGTCATGTTCACAAACCTCTCCAAAGCACGGGTCGAGATCCCAAAGCATTCTAAATGGGGCTGCGATGTCTACTTCTTCAGCCTTCAGCCTTCAGGGCTCTATCAGGAACACTGGCTTTTCCACAAAAATGAACGACCATGACTTTTGCCTCCCCCGCGGAAACACGATACACCTGACGTGATGCACCTGTTGAAGCCATTGAATGTTGAGCACCGAATGCCGGACGGCAACCCATCCGAACGCCGCCCTACTGGCGATTCCGAAAAGCTGAGATTCCAGGGCCATCGGCTGCTCCACCTCCATGTCCTGCTGAGCGATTGGAACAAAACTGCATCCACCGGGGGGGCCAACCAATGGCAAACCATCCGAAAAAAGGAAAGAAAGTGGAACAGCTTGGGTGATTTGGTGTGCGCTGGTTGATTTAAAAAAAAACATGTAGTCCTTGGGACTTCTATTTTGATATGAGGTGTGCGCGGTTCCGACATGATCTTCCCTCGCCAAAAAGGTGTGTCATCATATGTCATCTACTATCTGGTGCTCATTTGTCCACACACTCACGTCCTCCACACCTTTTGGATTCGTGGTGGCGTCGTACTCGGCACCTCAGTGGCGAACCGGGTCAAGCCCCACAAAAACACAAGGTGCAATAACTATATGACACATGGTGGTCATCAGCACCCTGGCCCAGAAACAAAGTCTTCCCCACTTGCCATCCAACATCAGCTTTGCTCCGCTTCTTCATGCTTCTTCTCCACCTGTGCTAGCAGCTAGCCCGACCGCTGCATGCACGCATCTAGGAGCTTCTAAACCTCGAACCAAACATCCGTGAACTCCACTGGGTTCGATGGCTGCGTTCATTCGACCAACCGCCTCGCCCAGGCGCGTCTCGAGCGCACTCGACCGCCCACCGGCTCAATCTTCTGCACCAGCTCGGGCGTGGCGTGCCGCGTGAGCTCCGACCATTGCTCTCGAAGCTCCAAGGGGTAGGGGCCCAGGTTTCGATCCTTGGGATGCTGTGCTGAGCAAAGAAAGTTGTGCCAAGGATTCAAGGTGAACCAGGTGGTCAAACACGGCAAAGCCTATACCAGGCCCCCTAAAAAGGGGTAGGGAAGTGATGGCGCCCTCTGGAGGTGATTCGGGGGCATTCGGGGGTGTCCATTAACCACCCCAAACTGGGGGACCTGGACAGGGTCAAAAGGCATCCTCAGATGGACCTTTGGGCACTGCAGCCGACCTATTTTCACCCAGATTCACCCTCCATGCGCTCACCAGGTGCACTTGGTGTTTCAAAAAGGTTTCAATGTGTCTCAAAAGGTGGCAAGAAATAGGATTGACACGTTTGGGTCCCAACGCAACAGATTGACAAGCATGGTTTTTCAATGTGTCTACATGTTTTGGTCCCGCCCCTGTGCCTTATCATGCCTTATCTTTGGGGTTCCGATCAGCTCCGCTTCGAAAGCGCCCACCCCGACGCTCCGAAACCGCTGTAAGCGGCGAAGTCGAAGCTGCGCACGCCGTCGGCGTAGCGCGTGGCCTCCTCGTTCTCCGTGCGCAGCAGCTCCTCGGTCTCGGGGTCCCAGCGAAAGACCACCACGTCCTCCGGGTGCAAAGGGATGGTAATGCGGTGGCAGGGGTGACCCTAACTTGACCTCTTGATTCACTGAGGGGTCGGTCTACTTCCTGGTGGACATGGCTGCCGTGCTAACAATTTGTGCACTTGACTGCTTGGCACACCACAAATGGATGTTCTTGTCTTCTTGTTACAAAATGACCCATCGACCGGGCACAGCGCAGCAAAAGGGGGGATCTAACTACCTTAATCGTTATTAATTCATGCAAGGAATGTTGCCTTCCCTCTTCCCCCCATGTCTGTCATCCAGCGTCTTCCCGTCCTTGGGCTTCATGTAGAGGAAGAACCCGGTGCGACCGATGCCCACATCCTCCGCGGCTGAGGCACCGCTGTAGATGTAGTGCAGCCCTGGGGGGATGAGCTTGATGCCCATAAACTGCGGCCCTACCGCCCAGGCAGAGTAGTCGATGCCAAAAAGCATGCCTGGAGCGAGTCAGGCGAGTCGGGGGAGGTAACTACTGTGCTGACGCGCATTGACACGGCACCAGACTTGGGGAGGCAAAAAGGTCAAAATGAATCAAAATGACCTTCACTGCTGAACTCCTTCACTGGGAGTTTCTTCTTGGATGCCGTCGAACCCTTTGCGCTCTGAATTGCCACATAACGACATGACATACTGTCAAAATCAAGGAGTGACAGCCACATGCTGGGAGTCTGCCCTCCAGGAAGACCTTGGTATTGCTTTAGCATGCTGTAGCTGTAGCATGCTGCAGCTGTAGCTGGAGGTTCATGGGGCTACTATTCATTGGACAGTTTGAGTCACACGCAGCAAGAATGAGGAAACAAAACCATCCCCGTCACCGTCCGCATCCGTCCACCGAACAGTATAAGTAAGCGTCCGTCGGCCTTCGGGACATCCCAAGCACAGCACCGAACAGCCATGCTCAGTAAGTCGTTGCACCTCCTCCGTGCGCGCCATGGTGGCGGCCCATGCTAAAGCTGGCGGTTCTTTCGGCGGCGGTCGGGCAGGCTGTCAGGCATGCGGCATGGACCCAAGAAGACGAAACGATTTCGGGAGGTCCACCATGTCGTATAGCATATCCAAAACTTATATAAACCAATCTTTGAAGTGCCCTCCTCTGAATCGATGTGGGGAGATACAGGTTAGTAAAGCCCCAGAAATGAATAAGAAGAGAGAGGCGTTTGATTGATGATTGAAGAATATTGAAGGGACTGGATCGCACAATCTGCCAAGGAAAAGTTAGGTTTCAGACCTCAGCACTCAACCTATGCCAGAAATGCAAGGTGGAGAGACTTTAGCTCATCTCCATCCATCTCGCCCACTCCATTCATTTCTATACAGCATTCTTTTCGTACCAAAGCGATCCAAAGCGCAGGTTTACCATGATCGATCCTCCCAATCGAATCACTACGTTTAGAATTGATCGTTGCCAAGATACTGCGCGGTGGAGTATGGGCAGTCCTGCGATGGCTGCGCGTGGAGGACCAAATCAACCACCACTACTGAGGCGTGCAGCGTTCAACCAAGACCAGGGTGCCCTCTCCATGCCCTGCTCCAATGTGTTGTGGAAAGCCAGCCCAATAATATATCAAA
Organism: Durusdinium trenchii; assembly: GCA_963970005.1. Taxonomy (NCBI): domain Eukaryota; class Dinophyceae; order Suessiales; family Symbiodiniaceae; genus Durusdinium; species Durusdinium trenchii. The sequence continues at coordinate 1,119,916 of CAXAMN010016669.1, read as the reverse complement.
ACACTATTGCGGATCCAGGCCGTTTGAACTTGGTTGAGATGGTTTGATGCTTCCTCCGGCTTATTTTAAAATCAAACCTGGTAACCTATTGGCATGTTTTGTCTCTCTCACTCTGTCTCTGGCACTGATTTCTGCTATGAAAAAAGGTCACCCAAAAATGAAATTGGATGTCTACCAGTTTTGACAAGCAACTTGGGTTGCTCTAACCAGTCAGGAGTCTAGCTTACCACCCTCTTCAGGAGGGGCTCTGTTCTGCTTGATACACAAAACCAAACGAATGCATCTGGAAACAGAATATCATCAAATCCACTTGGCTTGGGGGTCTGGTGGTATCATGTTCTCGTATCTGTGGTCCAATCACTGTAGGGCACTTTGTCCCTGTACCTTGCAACTCAGCAAGAATCGCAATCAAGCTTCGGCCCCAAGCTGGTCAGTCTAAGCTTTGTTCAGCAGAATTTAGGGACTCCGTTCGTTGAAAGGTCAGGTTTTTAATTCTTTGGGGCCCGCTAAAAAAGAAGTATTGTAGTTCTGGGGAGGGTTTGCCAGGCTTTGCCCTATTTGCCGATCCCATGTTGGAGCTTCATCACCACCCACCCCATCTTCCCAGCCTTGGAGCTTCGCTCCCCGCCTTCGTCCAGCGCGGACATCGAGGGCTTGGTCCGGATCGTGCGACCGAAACGACCATCCATCCGGACTGGCATATACGACGAAACCATACCTAGACAAAAACATAAAACAAAACAACATATACCCCTCCAAAAACCATCAACCAGCCTCATGCAGTAGGCATTTCACATGCCAGTCCCATGGATGGTCTGGGTGATGAGCTCAAACTGACGCAGGAAATCAGGTCAAGATCGATCGAAACAACGATGTGCGAGAAATCACCAACAAAGAAAGAAGGTCGCTGCGAGCCCCCACCCAAAAATCATGAAAAACATCAAAACCCAACACCTTGACAAGGTGGTGTTGCCATGATGCGTTGGAGGTACCAACAACTTTGAGGTACCAACACCTTGATTCAAATTGAATGAGCTAAACACATAAGACCAAAAATCTGCGCATGAAAAAAAAGGTGATCCGCGCCCACCCCAAACAACAAGCTCTTAGCGCTTTTCCTGAATAGATGGACATCCACTAGGCCCTGTTGTTTTTTTCTGAGTCCCCTGGCTTCCCTAAGATTGACCAAACGATTGCCACTCTCGACCCAACTCCACCTCCGGTGGCATCTCTGGAACGGCCATGCCGCTGCTCGCTGCCTGCGGAACCTGCGGAACCCACGGTTTCGCGGACGGCGCGGACCTTCACTTGAGGACTCCAATAGGTGGTTTCCGAACAAACTGGGTGTGTCACTAAGACCAACTTGCATATAGGTTGCACACATGTTCTACCAATGTTCCATGGGATTTTGTGCAGGTCCTCGCTGCCATTGCAAGCACTCTTCTCATTGGTTCGCACTACGTCCCTGCTTTTTTCTGCACGTATTTGTGGCTGTCTACGCGCCCTGTGGTTCGCACATCCGTGGAAAGTCGTTGGACCAGGCGAGGCCACAAATATGGAACAAAAGGTCTTTATATCCCAGACACTCCATGTATGCCATATATGCCTACATTGACCCCCCAAACCACCCCAATGTGGCATATATGGCATACATGGAGCTGGGTATACATAGATGAAGAACAGACAAATGACAGGTCCGTCTAGGTTGTCGATCAACAACCTCTTTTGAACGGCACCTGGCTATCTTTCTGCTAAGGTTCAGCGTAGAATGTAGAACGTTGCAGAACACCCTTCCTCTACTCATCCGCGCGCCTGCCAGTTCCAAGCCATTGCGCTCCTAAGACGGACAAAACGAAACAACAAATGCTGTCTCAATGGACATTTAAACACTTTGAAATAATAGCAGTTGGCGTGATCAGGAGGGTCAATTATGTTCTACGGCGGATGGCCAAGATACGGCCCAATCCAGAAACACAATTGTCAGCCAAATGTGAACGCTTTCCATATACCAAAACCAACTACTCTGCCTTTAGGTTGACAATTGAGCTAAAGCGTGGAAAAATCTAGGTCACAATCACCGCAACAGTGGATGACAAGGGCTTACAGCCGTAGTCCTTTCACTTATATATGTGGCCTGTCTTTCAGGTCCAACCTTGTTGCTTCACCATCCTTTCATCCTTTGGTCAACTTAGATTTCTGACCGACCTGAACAAAGAAGCAACAATAGGAGCGCAAACACCAGGAACATGTGATAACATGTGAGCAGCCTCCTGACATCCAACAAATGGCGACATCCAGTTGAAACTTCAGGACTTGCCCGGAACTGCGCAGTCGCCCCATGGAACATCCACGTTCGTTCGTTTGAGTCGAAAGGGTTTCGGCCGCTCCCAAGGTGCCCCGACAAGTCCGCAGGGCACATGCCTGACCGTCAGCTCCGAAGCTCCGGAGCCGTAGGTTGCTCCGTAGGTTGGGTCTTGCTATGGCCCCGGTGTGCACTTTAAAGGGAGACACCCGACCAATGGGTGTTGGATGGTTTTCATCTATGTTCCTTCTTCCAAGGTGTCCTTGCGTCCCCCTATTTCAACAAAGGAATCTGCTCGGCATGCCGGGTTCGGAAAAAGGCAGTTCCCTCTGAGATGGGACGTTCTTTGCTTCACTGCCGTTGTATGCGGCAACGCATCCTTCGGCCGTAAACATCTCCCCAAACCGGTGATTCAGTGGAAACTTCACTTGACAAAACCAAGAGATACCAGCACGCATAAACCATCATAAACCTAAAAAACCTCTCCTCCAAGTGGGGGACTTTAATCTTACTGGTAGTATGTGGCTGCTCGAGTGTTGAAATGGCTAAGGTATATAAACCAACATTCCGTCACTCCCCGCTATTCAGAAGGGCCCAAACAGCACAGCAGCCGAAACGTACTGGCAGGCTGGGGGTGAAGCACATGTTGAAATGAAGGGTCATCCTGTGAAGCGTTCTAATCACAAAAAAATGAAATGATTACGCCCTGGAAGAAAAACACAAACGCTACAGTAACATCAATGTTTTGTGAAATTTTGATATAATTATATACTAATGCAACTATCCAGTCCATCCAAGTTCTCACTGTGCAAATGGGTGTCTCTGCCGGGTCGTGTTGCCCACCTTGAAACCCGCCGAAGGGTGGCATCATTCCTCCTCCGCCGCCGAAGCGGGGCAGGAATAAAAGGCGGAAGCACCGCCTCTGATTTATTTTGGCATCTGTAGTTGCAACCCCTTTACTTCATATGAGGGGAAGGTCTCATCGTCCCGAACCCTAATTTCCCTTCATTTATTTGAGCCATCGAAGGCTCTTGGTTCACTTCCGAAGACGGCGTGCGAACAAGTCTTATAACCATTCAGTGCGTGTGAACAAAAATATCCACACATCGTGATGAAAACACTTGCAAGAGTAGAGAATCGCATCCACAAAAATGAATCACAGGTATACCCACATCCATTCAAACATACAGTTTTTTAGTGGGTGTTCAAGTGTGTCTAGGGGCCCTCCCGCTCCAACCACCGAGAGGACTTTGCGAAACATGGTGTTTTGCAGCAAAATACTCGGAGCGGCTCTCCTGGCACTGGCGCTAACGGAGCCTGGCTGGTCATGGGTTCGAAACACGAAAGTGTTCCAGTTGAAGGGGCCTCGTCTGTCTGAGGGTGGTGCCAACAAACCACCAATTCATTTATATATGCGGCACAGCGGCACAGTGACTGACATCCTCATCGGGCATTGCTCCGGACCTAATTATACATTTCCCTCTCTCTCGCGGACCGTGCTGCCATCCAGTGTCTTCTAGATCTATGGGTGCCATCTACGTGAACTACTGAATCCGGAAAAAATACATCGGTGCTATCTATGGATTCTCAACCGTTCTCAACTAGTGCCAACACCTTTAAACGCCTTTAAACTTATCAATTCCTCCATAGATCCTTGAACATATGTTTTACACGGTAGGTTTAGTTAGAGTGTAAATTGCAGAAAAAACAATTGCAATAGCCGTGTAGGATACGGCGGGGGGGACCTGTGGGCCATTTTATAGATATACATTGTTGAGGGGTGACCCCCATGTTGTATACTTTTGGGGAAGGACCTACCCCACCACTTATATACATGGCTGGGCCCACCTCAGTTTGTGATGTCTGATTCTCTGTATCCTGTGTTCAACGACTACCTTTTTCTTTCCATCGCTCTTCTCATCAGTCCGTCAAACCACAAGCCACTAAGGGCACTAACGGCAGCATTAAATGAAGTCAGTTAAGATAAGATTACATCCAAGGATTTCATGGATGTATAAACCCCTGCCTCAAAAGAACCACCCAAAAATGTGATAAAATAGAGACAAAACAAAGATAACATACATGATCCTTGGATAAAAACCATCTGCCAACAGCAATAGCCATCGTCGGACAGTAAAAGACATGGTTGCTGTATTTGTTTTTGGATTTCTCAAAAAATGCATATAAATTGTTTATTAGTCATCAGATGTCTTTATATTTATGATCTTCAAGACAGTGTGCTGCTTTTGTGTGAGCCACGGAACCATAGCAAATTGGCAATCCACGGAACCCTTCAAACAGTGATATCAGCTCCCAAGCTTCAGGTATCAAATGTACTGCCTTTGATTGATCATGCAATCAAGCATGTATGATTGCTTACCAAAACTGACAACCCATCTTTGCAAGCCAGATTTCCTCTATAAAATCAAGACCTAACCCCCCCACAGGGGTAGGCATGAAACGTTTTCTGAAGTACGTGCAACCCCCTCATTTCATAAGGGAATCCTACATGGGTGTAATGCAGAAAAATGTGCACAGCGTAATTGGCATCCTTTAAATGAGCCTCCTGAAAGCGCTAATCCAAAATAGACATGTAAGAAAGATTAAGAAAGTAACGATAATTTGAGCGCATCCTTGCGATTAATATGCCTGCTGGCGAGCACCAGCCCAGAGCGCTTCAGTTGCAATCGCAAAACATGAAAATTTGAAGGAAACGACGCCGAACATTTCCTTGCGGTACGCACGCTGTCCGCAACTTGCCAAGGCTGTCTCACGAGCAACCACTGTTTTGATTGATTGTTTCAATTCCTCACCCACATCTGACCATATACATGTGCTGTTGTAGGAATGCGAAACGCGCCTCCACTGTTACTGTTGAGCCTGCCGCTGGTGCCTCCAAGACTGCTCGACAAGATCTGACGGATCGGATGCGCAGCGCCAACGTGATGTGTAGCTTAAGCCCCACTCTGTGCAATAGTCCGGGCTCTCGCTGGTCCAAGCGCCAATAGCACCGTGGGACAAGGGAGAAGACTTCAAGCCATTCTTTACAATCAAGACGGCAAGTCGCGTACCGTGACACAGCGCAGTTTCCAAAGGCTCTTCTTGAAACAGACCGGCCCGATAGGCGGGCCGGGGGGATTGTTCTTATGAAGGGGGTGTATTATTGTTGAAAATTTTGTTTTTGTAGAACGAATTGTCCTTCGACTCCATGGCGCCACCCGAGAACAAAAACAACCCCCCCAATCATCATTGTCCGCACAGGTCCGGGTCTGGGAAGAATTGGGGGGGAATAGTAGAAGAATGTGGGGGGGTTGTTGTTGTTGTTGTTGTTGTTGTTGTTGTTGTTGTTGTTGCAATTTGGGGGGGTCGCTTGCAACACTGCGGCGATGCGAGCTGCAACGACAGCATCGTCGAGATCTTCCCAAACGATTTCGGGTTGACTCTTCTTCCGCGCTTGTCGGATGGAGGCCTCATTGACGGTGTAAAAAGGCGTCTCCAAGGTGAGGAATCGCAAGTTGGTGTGGACAATGGGATGGGCAACTGCATCCTCCGGAATCTTCGTGAAGAAAGCGCACATTCACACCCGCGACATTGTTCGACAACGTCGCTTGCCCGAGGCCAAGCATCTCCAAGAGCCGAAAAGCTCTGACGGTGTGCTGGCAGCAATCACCGGCTTCAGGTGACCAACGTCCGATTGCCGTAGAATGGGGTGCCGTAAGGAAACACAAATGGCCTGGCAGAAGGCGAAGATTGCTGCTCGGTCCGTCGGAGGGCAAAGGAAAGCCAGGTCTGTTGATTCCAAAATGGTGCTTTGCCACGGTGACGAACGCGCGGAACTGGTTGGCGGTCCGGAAGCTGGGGGAGAGGTGGTCTCTGCATCACGATGGACACGAAGCAGGTCAAGTTTGCCAAAGATCGCATCCATGTACTCAGACAGTAGCACGGAGGCCTTCGCAGCAGCCCCTGGCACTGCGGTGGACCACTGCAGTGGGGAGGTCCCAGCAGCAATTTGCATAAGATTGTGTGGGGTAAGGCCAATCGGTAGTGCCGCGTTTTGCCCTTGCCGGCCCGCTTGGGGGCTTGCTGATCCAAGCGGTAATTTTCTTCCTGCTGGCCTGCATGGTCGTCAAAGTTGCTCCAAAACAAGAGGGCTGCCTCAGGGTGAAGCGGTAGTGAAGCCAGGGGCCAAACCCCAAGGATTTGCAAGGACCCGGGCCGATCGCCATTGAAATTATACTAGAACTTTAAAACAATCTGACGACCGTCAAAATCCAAGTTCTGACTTTAAACTTGAAAAGCCTTTGAAAGGAAACCTGTGCTACGAGAAGGATTTTAACCCAAATCTGTGCTACGAGAAGGATTTTAACCAAAACCCGTGCTACGAGAAGGATGTGACAATAGCTAAAGAAAAATGAATTGGGAAGACTATTTTCTTTACTACCCCCCCATTCTTATAATATTCCCCGACAAAATGTGTTAACAACCCACCCCCACTCTTCTAATAATCCCCCCCCCCATTGAGACAACACCCCCCCCCATTCTTCTAATAATGTTCCCCCCCCCAATTGAGACAGCAAAAACACCCCCCATTCTTCTGATGATGTCGCCCCCGCAAGAAGCCATGGCGTAGAAACGGGCGGCCATGGATCAGATTGGGCCGCAAAGAAAAGTCTCTCTCAGCCCTGAATGACACGTATATAATATACAAAAGTTCTGTAGGGGCTTGCGGCTGATTTCTCCGCAGGCTTGGTGCCGTGCGGTTGAAGTCAAGGAATGTTTGATAAATATTTTGTGATAAATTAAACTAATGTGGTTTATTGTCATTGTTCTTGGTAGCCTAAGCAACACAATTGGGAACGACAAGGCTAAGACGGACACCGGCCTCGCTTCCCCTTCCAGCCTCAGCAACACAATTGAGCGAAGGTGTTTCCACAATGCCCTGGCTCTTCTTCTGAAAGTATGGCCACAACATCGCCAGCCTTGAGATCCAGGCAGCCGCCCTCTAGCTCGCTGGAGTCCGGCGCATGTTCAAGGGCTCCGTATCCAAAGACGCGTCGCGACACCAGGCGTAGCAACTAGTAGTCTGTGAGCATGTTGATCTTTTATTTTAACATGAAAAAGCACCAAGACCGACTGGACTCTCGTCCATGAAGCTGGTCCCCGATCGTGGAATGGACCACCATAGGTCTGCCTCAGGAAGGCCTAAATTGTAGCCCATCAACTCCGAGATGCTGTCTGAAGCAGACTTCTGTTCTGAAAGTGTCTCAAAGCAACTTAAGAAGAAATCTTCCCATGCATTGCTGAAAGCGTCTTCCCTCCAAACAAATAATCACTCATGCTTGAGAAACACAGAATGCAGCATGAAATCGAAACATATTAATTAAATTCCAACAGATTTCCAACATGATTGCCCAGCAAAACAATAAATTAATACAATTCGACATCTTGAAAAATACCGCATCCTAAAGTAATGTCTACCTAGTTTTGCTGTGGAGTCTTTACACACTGAAATGTGTCTGCAAACATATTCGCTTTTTGGCTGCTGTTGTTGCTCATTCCTTCTGGTTTTCTGAAGGAACATGTTGACTCCTAATTGTTAATTTCCTTGTTTGAACCATGTTGATTCCTATTGAGCTGCCTTTAATTATATAAACTCATGTTGATAAATTATTAGTTATAACAATAATTGAATTAGTTAGTATACATATTTTAGTAATTTGTAACAATTTACAAGTGATTACATCTTGCCAACATATTGTAAAAACAAATTATTCCACAAAAAGGGTAATTAGCCCAGTACACTAGGAATATTGAATAATACCACCCCCTAAAAATGTCTAGGTATTTTTGCGCTGGGAGAGCAACAATATATTTCAAAAGCTTTTACCATCGTTATGTATTCTTCTTTTAAGTACTCCTTCCGTCTTCTAAAGTTTCCAGCCCCACCAGATTTCAACATCCTTGGATTTGAGATCTATATATAAAACATGTTTATGCCTACGGGTGTAAAACCGAACGTGTGACTACTGCGATTTTGAAGTTGATGCTACGTGAAAGGTGGGGGGGTTGGGGTGGGGTGGGATGGGGCATATTGACGTTCGTTTGCACTTGCTATCTGAAGTTTTAAAGGTGGGGGGGTTGGGTTGGGGTGGGATGAGAACATTGTCATCGTTTTCACGACAAGTAATCTTCGGTTTCATAGCATTGTCATCGGTTTCACCACATTATCTTCGGTTTCATAGCATTGTCATCGGTTTCATAACATTGTCATCGATTAGTCATGTGATTAAAATGGGGTGGGGGGTGGGGGGGTGGGGGGGTTGTGATTGAATGAGGATGTGATGGAATGAGGATGTGGATGTCATGCTGAGAACATTGTCATCGATTTCACGACAAGTAATCTTCGGTTTCATAGCATTGTCATCGGTTTCATAACATTGTCATCGATTAGTTGTGTGATTCGCGGACGGCAGTGGCGTTGGGAAAACACCACGTGTACTAACTTGTGCAAAAAAACTGCGCAAGTCTACTTGAGACAGGACGCATGAAAGTTGAGGACAGCCCGGGACAAAAACGGCGACGGATTTTGCGCTGGCGCTTGGGTTTCGGCAGATTCGGCTTTAAACCTGAAAGGATCCGGGACCCCAAAAAAACATCATCGAACAAGCAAAAGTACTGAGAGGGCTTGCACTTTTGAATCAAAATTTGCACGACTACACGTGCGATTCCACACCCGGCGGGATGTTTATGAAGTTGTATCCAAATATTGCAAAAAAGAACACTACCACAAAGGGGGTAGCCCAGCAAACTAGATATCTTGAACAGTACTTTTTGCACTTAGCAGCCCCTCAAGTCTACGCTGTTTAATGTTTAAAACGCATCAGCCTCTACAATGCTGTCTGCACTTATGTGATTCTTAATAATATCCTCTGGAAGAATGTCTACGGTAGTTACTTATGATTAATTATGTGCATTAATTTATATAATTATTGAAATCACAAATTGAAATGAAATTGTTGTTCCTTTTGGTTCCTATTGATTTCCCTTTAAACCAATTTTGATTCCTATTGATCTCCTGGTAAAGTAATTGTGGTTCTCCATTGATTGTCTTTTGATTTATTGATTTCCTTTTGGTTCCTATTGGTATCCTTTTGATGTCCTTTTGTTTCTTTTTGCGTTCCCTTTTGGTTCCTCTTGATATCCTTTTGATTCCTATTAATATCCTTTCGGTAGCTATCGATTTCCTTTTGGTTCCTACTGATTTCCTTTTGGTTCTTATGCGTTTTCTGTTGCTTCCTGATGATCCCTTTATTGATTTCCTTTCGAGGGGGAGGGGGAACACTAATCAGGAGTCCATGTTATGAATTCCTCCATAGATCCATGTTCCTCCATTGTTGAATTCCTGCAGCTTCCAATACTATCGGCCTCCATCTCGCCCAGTGCTGGCTGAGGCCTGTCAAGTGCGCCAGGGTGTACTGCGCGAGGGTGTACTGCACTCATGGGAAAAGCTGAAACAGTACAAATCCATTTATAGTGGATTGAGACTAGATCCCTATCACACCAGCCTTTTGATCCCTATAGATAGTGGATGGTCTTTTCATCGACGTGTGGCTCCTTTCATCTAGTTGAACTTGTTGAACTTCATTTACAGTGGACTGAGAGCAGATGGCACAGACCCCAAGTCTGATGGTTTATATTGACCCCATGTGTCTAGGACATTATGGGGTCTGTGCCATTGAACCTCCGAAATCACTGTAAATTGGAAACTGATTAAGACTGATCATAGGATCCATGCAAAAAGAGGAGACTGGATGAGACTAAGTAGCGGCAAGGGTGTCGGAGGGGAGGGGGTCTCTTGGTTAACCGTTGTCGCAAACCAAACGAAACTCACTATGTACCGGTTTGGAATTTCCCCGATTTTGAGACATACCGGCCCATTTGACTCAAAGCATTGTGGGTCTCTTTTCAACCACCTGTGGGCGTCGTTTCAGGACTATCTGTGATTTCAGGACGACTTGCAGGATTTCCGACTCTCTGTGAGCGCCCTCGAAAAAAGATATCAAACTATTATATCAAGCCAGTAAAGCCTAACGCATATTATGGTGTGACCACAGATGTAAATAAGTGCCTTGAACTTGACAAACATGTAGCGAACAACAGCGTCACATTTGCATCCTGAAAGCGGCCCTGCTTGGCATCCCCAACCATGACCTGTTGCCAATTCACCTCTTGGTCACACGCATTAGCACTTCCGATTGCCCAACATTCCTCCCAACTGATTGTGGAACTGGTTCCTCATTGAATTTGTCTTCCAAGCCGAAAGCCACACTGAACGCGCACGGAAACAAGGCCCGCGGCCAAAGAAGGTTGGGCGTGGTCAAGGCATAGGACTGGCTGCCAGCCATCAGAATGACCTATGTCCCAGCCACGAAGCCGGCAAATCAGGGTCAAAATGGGTTTGCCTCTGGGACCTCGAGCTAGGAAGCTCTATCACGTAATGTACATGTATTAATACATCCTATAGGATGGGATGTGCATTCGCGTAAATGCCCTGCCTCTGGCCTTAAACATCATAACTCAACACTATTAATACTGAATAACATCTGAAGTAACAGTATATTACATAATAGTTCTAGAAAAGGGGGCATGAACCCTCAAAAAGCAGCGGGAGCTGGAGAACTGCGTTAAACATATTTCCCGAGAACAGGCTGCTGCCAAAGCTGCATTCCCGTTGGTGGCAGCTGTGCAGGCTTGCCTGACTGTTTGGCAGGCTTTAGCTGGAGGATTCGAGGGATGCCACGAGACGATAAGAAGATGAGTTGCATGAAATACGTTGCCAAGTTGGATTTGTGAAATGCATCAGCCTATTCCCCATCCAGCCTGTGACAAATCCTCCGTTCTTCAGCTGTTTGGTGTAGCAGTGTAGAAGCTTTACTTGGGCATCTTAGAGGGAACGCTTCAGCGTTCCCTCCATGGACGACTACCGAAGTGGCTCAGGTGGCCATGTTCTTTTTCGAACTGTAGGCCTGTAGGCCCTAATTACACTACATGTGTCTTCAATTTGTACTGAGGCGGGGGCCCAGCACGATTCTCCATCATGTACTCCCAGTCCTTGGCAAGCACGAGCAGCTTCTAGAACTTAAGAACTCTACTGTATAGTTCCCCCCCCACCTGACCCCGAAGGTGGACATTCACGTGCTTGCGCTATGTCATGTTTGGTGCATCTTTCCAGCTCAGGCTGGAAAAAGCTTATGCCTGCATGCTGCATGGCCCTGCAATACAAAACAAAAAAACACAGCCGAAGGCTGCGACCCTGGTCCCACTAGGAGCTATATAACTGCCCCAAAAACACTGAAGTACGTAGACATAGATTGAAATAGACTATCATGTCCACAACTGTCCCTTCTTCGCAGGCTGAAAAACACCACGACGATCCACGACACATCTGGTCCAAGATCGGCCCACAGGGCCCATCCCAAGTGCCGAATTTTGCACCCAAGCAGTGTCCATGATCATCCAATCAATGCGTCTACTTAATGCATATGAATGCAATGAAAACGATCAACCCCTTGCAGCGAACCCTCACATGCTCCTTCCACACATTCCTTTATATATACATATATATATACCATTACACTCTGACCCACTCAAATGAAAGTGGATGGCATGTTCCCTTGGAAGACAGTTTTCCTCTACAACTAGAGGTTTTTCACGTCCATGTTAGTGAGTTGAAGAGGCTTTTTGAAGGCGCTTGATTAGTTGGAACCAAACAAACTACAGGTTTGGCTGCTTACGGCTTCCGGCTCACCGCAGGTGTCGCAGGCGTCGCGCCGTCCAATCATACCTTCTTCTGGTCAAATGTCCAAAGTTCGGGGTACCCATGGGCACCTCCCCTAACAACCGCTTGGCCCTTCCAATGAGTTTGGCCACATGTGTTTCCTCCAATGGGCAGGACGCTCATTCTCTTCCACTTCCTCAGGAGAAAAAACCAACTCCTCAGGAAGAACTTTGGCCTTGGGGATCGCAACTCCTGAACTCTCCTTGATCACTCGCTTCCGAACTGGCAGGTGATTGAGGCGGTTATTCTTCATCAGCACTCGCCCAGCTCCTCGCCCCTGATCCTTCGCTTCAGCCACGACTCCGTAGAGGGGCACTGGGCGTCGCTCTCGCCGCCGCTGGCACTCTGTTGGGCAGCCTGGAGCCCGAAGTAGGAGGACTGCCCGGGGCACCCAAGGCATCCCAGGAGGGGGACCGTAAAGACTCCTCGGGGGCAGCCCAAACACACATATGAAATGGACCAAATGGACCAATGACATTGGTCAAATTCACTTCGAGCACACCAAAATATCCACGAATGGAGTGGTGCTTGTTGCTTTGATTCATGTGTGCGTATCTTTTGTCTCTCCTTAGTGCGAAGTTGCTTCTTGCGGCTTGCTCGAACGCATTACGTCTTGTTGAAGTACATCCCTCACTCAAAAAACATCTTGAGCCAAGTAGCTCTGTCAGCGGGCAGCTGGCCTGAGGAAGTGCCGGACAGTTGTTAGAGACCAAACGTTGAGATCAATTACAGAACCTGCACTAGCCCAGCTACGACCAGGCTGCGTGTGGAAGAGCATCTTGAATTGTTGCAACTATATACTACATGTTACATGACGTGTTACATGTTAATGCGCATCTATAAAGAATCAAAAACCTACAACATTGATATATCTACAGTTGTAGGTTCTGAACAAGGACCCGGCTCTTCGGTGAACAACTCAGGTTTTCCAAGAAAAGGGCCTTTGTGAGAGAATGTTGTTGTCAAATGAGTCAAAACATTGCGTTTCTCATGCGCGCAGGACACCATTGAACAGGACAATGACAATAACACTGACACCTTGTATTTGAATTATGTTCAGGCTGTGGGCAGCGAACCTGTAGAAGAGACATGGCAACTGGTGGAGAACCCATGGATACCCGTAAAAGCAATATTTTTGTATATATTGTATTCCAGAACCCGATAGAGCCCATACTGTAGAAAGCCCATAGCAAAGCGTAGAAACGCGTATATATAGGTTCTGAGGGCTTACCCAAAGGACACAGCATCATGGCTTTGTGGTGAATCTTTGTGGCTGGCAGGCGTTCTGGTAACATGCTCAAGACAATATAATATATATATATATACAATATGTATACATACGTACATGGGATTTGGTCGCGTTCGGGGCCCGCTACATATTCTTTACTTATGGCACACACAGCTGGTTAATGAAGGAAACATGGACTAAGCAAATATTGGCACCAAATTGTAAGAGGCGTCACTAGCGCTGCAGCGTTTTCAGCTGATCTCCGAGCTTCAAGCCGTGCTTGAAACAAAAGACATGTTGCAACTCAGCCTTGGAAGGGTCCACGCTGGAATCTGGCAATGTTTGCTAGCGCGGATCTAGCGCAGTCCTAGCGCGCGGCTAGCGCATTTTTCAGCCAGTCACTTTTCAAAAACCTGACGACGTTCTGAACATGCCCTAAGGCAAATACTAGCGTCACTAGCGCAAGTCTACCACAAACCTAGCGCCCAGCTGCAGAATAGGTGTGTTTAGCTGGGGGCCCGCTACATAATCTAATTGAAAAAACAACATCATAAGCTACTTTCGACCCCTTTATATATCTTTCTTTTTTGATTATAGACTTTTGGCCGGACTCCACATGTTAGTCTTTAGCTTTGTCAACACAATGTGAAAAATTCATTTAAACATCAAAACCCAGGGTATCCCAGGGTTTTCCCACCCAACCACGTCCTTTCATGTGAGACCCACGTTGAGATAGGTCCTCCGACTTCATGCCTCTATATTATTGGAGACCCAATGGGCAAATTGACAAGAGCTGGGGTGAGCTGGTGTGTATAATGTGCCTATATATTCTCAAGAAGTGCGGGTTACCGGCGGTCGCCCACGGGGTCCGCCACGATCCGAGGTACGGAGTGCTAAGCAAACACCAGCGGCGCTTGGCGCATTGGAGGCATGTCAAGCACTTGTTTCGGGTACACTCTGACCAGTCCTTACATGGAAGTGTGCAGATGTGTACAGTACGGATTGTGAAGAGTTCAATCAATGAATTGGTCCGCGTACACATCTGTACATGTCTCTTTCTCCTGCATGTTCCGTCAATTGGAACGATGTGTTTCTGGGGTGTTTTCCTCTTCCGGTAACCCATCCGCATTCATCGGAGCCCATGGGGCCGGAGAGCCCACACGGCCCCCTCTGCCGAGGAGCTTGGTCGGCTGGAGTTGCTCCTGCCAGGAAGGTGTGTCAGCTTGGGGTGCCACAAATGACCGAATGTTCACTGGGTCTTGGATGTCTCTGGATGAAAGATGTGACAGTGCTTCTTCACCAACCAGCTGAGATAGTTGATGGGGTCATATGGGGTCTATGTAGACTGGAGCAAGTCCCACTGATCTCATGTGTCTGCAACGACGGAGGGGCTCTTTCGTCGCTGTTTGCAAAGGGTGGAGCATCTCAGCAAAACGAATTATCATCACCAAACCCATCCAAGGCCATTGCTATTAGATTGGAGGCCATCGCTCTTAGGCCGGAGGCCATCGCTACTCATTTTTATTTACTTCCAAAAGCCCTCTCTGCATCTGGCCTCCCTGCCAGGTGCGCTGCCCTGAGCATCTTCCGGTCCTGGCTGTGCACTCCCTACGCTGCCGAGAGGTTTCGCGGGCTGTCCGGCCTGGCGCGGCGGAAGGTCAAACACCTGGCTGTGAGTCCAAACCTGGATCCTTCACAGCCTTGGTTGCTTAACCTCCACAGTCTATTCTGATGATTCCTCCAGGGTCCAGTCTATTCTTATGCTAGGATCAAGTAAGATAATGGCAGTATGGAGGGGGCACAGCCACAACCGCAGCTGCAACCACACCCTTCCACCATGCAGCATCCACCATCAATGTCTGCCATTCCTCAAAATTGGAATATATCAACACACCACAAACAGCCGAACTAATCACCTCCTACCGCGAGACCACCGCGCCTTGCGCTGGAGAACAGCTTCCTCCACGCACTGTTTGACGTGGTGGGTCTGAGCGTGCACGGGCCTTGCGTGGGCCTTACGTCGTGAGGCACCATCAGCCGGTACTCAGGCATCTTCAACTGCCTATGATCATGTTCACCTAGCCATGTACTGGGTCACAATGACTTGGAACCACTGTCACCTGCGGACCGCCTGCGGATGTGTTCCACCATGACCGGCCAAAGGGTCTCTGGCTGTTTCTTCTCTGTTTGCTTCATCCACTGAGACTCAGACTTGAATCTGCTTGCACTGGTGTAGCCTGCTTTTTTGCGCGTCCAAAGGGGCATAAGGTCGAGTGATAATCCTGCTTCACCAAAGGTCCCATTCCTGGAACTGCTGGAGTAAAACCAACTACTACCAGGTGAGCAAACCTTACGTGATCAGTTGAGATATCCTCTGTAGCTCGCGATTGAAAAAGGACCCTGCGCCTCGCCGCTGAATCCCGCAGAGATGTGAAATCAGCATAAAAATTGCTTGCTCAACAGTAACATGCACAATACGACAAGCAAAACAAATACAGGGATCCACATGGGTTGAGGAAATTTGTTTTTGACTTCATATTTACAGCATATATATATATATATACGTATTCTACTACCTACTATCTGCCTAATTCACGTTCGTCCCTAACTAGTCAATGAACTGTAACAAATATTCCAAGTAATAGACATCTACACTCTTGGGAGGTAACGAAGGAATTTTGGGTCCATACTTCATCTAACCTGACAGTCACAGAAATCTACCAAAGACCTAACGTGGCAACCCACCTGACCCAGCTCCCATGAGCCGTGACGGAGACCGCTGTAGTCACTGTATTTAAGAGATACGAAACCCTCAAGGTTGTTGTTTTCTTGATAGTTCTCTGAAAACTAAAGAAACAACCAACTATATATACCACATTTGATTAAAAGAACACCTCTTGGAAGCTCCATTGGAGAGATATACCATATACAAAACCATGTTAAGCCCAAACACAAACCTTGAGTCTATCCAAAAAAACTGGGCTAACTTGCAGGCCTGGTTCCAATAGTGACTTGCTTGTTTACTGACTCTTGCAGGTCATAGAACAGACCCAACACAAATACTCAAACCTATCCACCCAAGTCTTGTCCACGAGCTCGACCCTGGGCTTCCAGCTACTCGGGGTGGCCGCCTCAGTGTGTGGTCCGCCCTGGGCTTGAGCGCTTGGTAGTAAGGGGGGCCCTCCTGGGGTTCTTCCAAAGACTCTGGTCCTGGCATATAAAGGTCGGGTTTCCATTTTTGCAATGGTTCGCTTGTGTGTGTGTGTGCACAGTGTATGCACTGTATGACGGGCATACTCCCTAAGGAGGAATCGAACTCCAACCCAAAGCTTTATCATCCATCCCCTAACCTCGAACTCTTGCCTTCCCTTTCCAGAGTCTCCTTCTGGAGACCCGAGATCCATTGGCTCCCCAATCTTTTGCACCCGGAGTTCCACCAGTCGACCCGAAGCCGCCGAAACCAGAGTCCTGGCCGAAACTGGAGGCGTTCTGGGAGTCCACACTGGTAGCTCCAGAAGTTTAGCCCATGCAGTCCATCAGAGTCATTGCACCTCCAAGGTGACAAGCAGCTTTACAGGTCATAGACCGGACCCGAAGTGGCACCCGCGTTGGGTCGGGAGGAGCTACTGAAGACGATGCTACAAGGCCAAGAAGGATGCAAAGATCAAGACGTGTTGTTTCTTTCATCTCCGTAGCGACATATTCTGCGAATTTCGAACAGTTGTCCAACGAGTCCGGAATTGCAGAAGTCATGGGCAGGTTAGCTGCCACCAAATTCAAGTCAGGATCTGTGTTGGGGAGTGCTTCCACACTGTCTGCTCGGGCACATTCGATTGCATGCCCTGGCCTCTATTCATGAAAGCTTCCTTTACACAGGTCCACAAAGCAATATTTAATAAATGTCCAAAGAAATTACTGTAGTGCATC
Source organism: Durusdinium trenchii (assembly GCA_963970005.1). Taxonomy (NCBI): domain Eukaryota; class Dinophyceae; order Suessiales; family Symbiodiniaceae; genus Durusdinium; species Durusdinium trenchii. The sequence goes on along the minus strand of CAXAMN010016669.1, from coordinate 1,102,621 downwards.
ATTGATCAGCTTCACTTTACTATCAACATTCCGTGTAACAATAGTTATCAAAGCGCTTGTCATCAGTTCTTTTGCACTCCTTGCCCCTCGGTGCCATTCTTTGCAGCTGAAGCGCTCTGCACTGACATCAATATCCTTGGTTGGTGGGTGAGTTGCGAACAAACACAAATGCATGAGGAAGCATATAACTTGCTACTTGCATCTACTCGCTAATGCCAACCTCCAATTAGCCAACCCCCCCCCTATTAGTCTACCCAGCGTTCAGGCCCCAATAATAAACTAATTTGAACTATGAATTTCCACAGTCACCACCCTCTAATAAAAATTTTGCTTGGCTGAACCCCCCCCCTATTAGTCTACCCCCTCTCCCACCAGGAAAAACTTAAATATATGTGTGTTTAATTAGTTTTGTTTTATGTTTTGCCATTCTGATTGATTACCAATGCTCTCCCAAAGCAACAGTTTTCCCAGAATGTCCAAAAACTCTTTCGGACAATTCTTTTATTTTCCCTTATTAAAACTCTATCAAAATCTTCAATTTGAGAAGCTCAGAAAGGCTACCCCCCATACACCCCCTACCCCCGTAGTGGGGTACCCCCCCCCTATTAGTCAACCCCATCCTCTGGCCTCCTTGCCAAATACTAATTCCCTTTCATTCCAATTCTTCCAAATACTAATTCCCTTTCATCCCAACCCTTCCAAATACTAATTCCCTTTCATTTCAATTCTTCCAAATACTAATTCCCTTTCATGTCAATTCTTCCAAATACTAATTCCCTTTCATTCCAATTCTTCCAAATACTAATTCCCTTTCATCTCAATTCTTCCAAATACTAATTCCCTTTCATCTCAATTCTTCCAAATACTAATTCCCTTTCATCTCAATTCTTCCAAATACTAATTCCCTTTCATTCCAATTCTTCCAAATCAAATTCCCTTTCATCATCAGGTCATCCCCACTATTAGGGGGATGTGATCTCCAAAACCTCCAATCTCAGACCTTGTTGACCTTGTTGACCTTCTAGGGGGGGGGCGTTGATTAATTGGACGTCTGCATTACCTTCATTAGATGTGATACCCCCAAAATTTGGGTGTTCAGCAAGGGTGCCCGGTTTTGACACACGATCTTGTAAAACCTGGCAAAGAAGACAGCGTCTGACTCATGAGCTTTCTCGGATCTTCCGTGTCATCCTCAGATCTTAGGTGTCTCAGCCAACATCAGCACACCTCGGCATCAAATTCATCAGTTGGTTGTGGAGCCTCCACCGGTTTGGATGGTGCGGCCCACTTCTACATAAACCATAAGCGTCACCTAATAATAACCCAAAGTCACTTCGACAAAGTTCCATCAGTTGTATCAACAATGGCTATACAGAGGTTTCAGAGTAGATGGTACAAACCTCAAGATGTCTTTTAGATGGGGATCCATATAAACCACCTTTTGGGGATTGTGCCATCTTCTCCCAATCCGCTGCAATTGAACTTCACATGCAACACCAAACGGTCACGATTCCCAAACACCCACACCATTGGATTGGTGGATTCTTGGGCACAGCTCCCCCTGCGCTGGACGCGCAGCAAACCTTAGGTCTGGGAGTGGGGAGTCCCACACTCCGACCAACATGCAGTGGTTTCAAAGGTTCTATACACACACACACACCAAGATGTCTTGTAAACCGTGATTCGTTTGTCAACCATGTCAACCCTCCAAACTTACTTGGGATTGCGCCATCCCACATGGGTAGGGGAGTGCCCCCGTTCCATGATGTGTTTGGATCGTAATTTCAATGCTCCTCTTGCAAGGCTAGAGAAAAACATCTTCTGTTGGGGAACCTCGAACTCAATCTGTTCATGTGCGGTTTAGCTTCCAACCTATTTTGCTGGGAGGAAAAACAGGAAAAATGATGAAACACCGGGAAAACTCATACCGCTAGCCAGTTTGCACGGCACCCGAACGAATGTCTCCCAAGTCTCATCTTCGATCTCGTTGGGTTCTTCGAGCGTGCCAACGCTCGGCGCCTCTGGCCTGGGGGGTGACAGGGGAGTGGTGGAGTGCACGTTTCTCGTGTGAAACGAACCTGAATCAACGAAGAAACCCGACTATAAACACTGCATAATATAACCACATATATATATGTTAATATATATATATAACCATATGAGTGTGTATTTAAATAGGGACACCCCCAACCAATGGGTTTTTGGCCTTTGAAGTTTCACGCACGATTGTCTCTGTGCAGTGGTTGCCCTCAGCTAAGCGTAAGGCAAACACAAACATAAACCCCAACCAATGGGTTTTGGTCTATTTCTTTTCTTCCATGGGGTCCAAACTGGGAGATCTCTCTAATTACTGTATTTAAGCTGCACACCCAGCCCTATATCATCTACGTAGTCATCTACGTATGCTAAAAAGGAGGTCATCCCGACCCCGACCCCGCTGGGTTGGTACAAACCCACCCCGTTGAGGTGGTTTGGATGGGGAAGAAACCAGAACTCTCATGCCAAATTTGATAGCCTGTAGGGTCTACACGTGTTTGTGTGGTAGCTAAGGCACCATGCTACCACTCTCAGCTGACAGTGTTTCAGCTTGGGATGGGTGATGCAGTTGCCGAGAGCATCCATTCTTTGGGTTTGAAGTAGCGCAGCGTCCTCTTTGGAACTTCCTCTCTCTCTCTCTCTTTCCCTGCGCCTGCCATCAGCAATCCAAGCCCACAGTACTTAAAAACAAAGCACACCACGCGCTACATGTTCAGGACCCTTCCAACGTTGAATCATGCCATTCTATTGGCCAACACCACTTTCCTTCCAATCAACAACTCAGGGGACCAACGCAACCGTCGACGAATTGTCTGGCAGCCATAGCCAAGCGACGCAGGCGTTTCAGACTCCTTGACAGCCTCTTTGTAGGCCTGAAGCCGCCGATAGATGTTGGACCACCCAAAGAAGCGCGTTTTGAACGATGTTGGACCGTTGGACCAACCAAGCCCGGGTCGAACTGAGCATCGTTCCCTTTAAGCGAAACCTGGCCCAAAGAGTTGTCATCGAGTTGTCCAATCAGGAGCTTCTGGAAGCGAATTTGCCCAAAGACCCATGGCCCATGACGCAGTGACTGATGGTGCTATGTATCAACACACCCGACTCTCTCACCCGACTCTGACCAGCTAATGACGGGAATGGGCGTTCCATGAAAAAGCAACACTGCTAGGACCTTATTGGATTGCCAGCATGATTCTTGGTATGACCTCTAGTTTGTGGTGCTATCATAACTGCTATCATAATATTGATACAAATTTCCCTTGTCCACACCAATTAAGGTGAGTTTGTGATTACCTAATATTACCTATAATCATCTAGCATTTATAGAGACCTCTGTGACCTGCGTGTCATTCTATAGTTTCTACTACGATCACAAAGAGCCCGTGACCAGGGTGTCCCACACAGAATGGCAGGAGCTGCCAGGAAGCTCTTTGGGGGTCAAACAGTGGCTCAAGGCCTGGACCTGGACAACCTGTATGCCTGTTCGGTGTGCCATATTCGGATTTCTTCAAGATCCTTCAAGGATCTGTTGACCTTCATCCATCGCCAAATGCCGAGGTGCCTCAGGCAAATCTAGGCCTGAACACGTGCGCGACTCGATCTGCGGAGCAGTGGAGTAGTTTGGAGATCGTGGCACTCCTTCATAATTGTAAAGCAATTGGCTCCTGACCTGACAGCATATACAAGTTAGTAAGACCCAATTGACAAACAATAACTTTTTTTCCGCTCCTTTGCACACCTGTCGGTGGCGATGGGAAAAGCCACTGTGACTACCGTATCTTCCTCCGCTGTCAGCGTTCGCAGCGTGCTTGTAACTAGGAAGCATACAGTCCATACGAATAACGCACAAACTGCACCGAGCTCCGAGCACGAGCCCCACGCAAGACCTCACCAAAAGAGGTCTCAATACCTCCAAAACAGGTCTGTGTAGACCTGTATTGAATGATACACTTGAATTTGTCAAGGGTACTTAACACATCCACTGTCGCCCCAAGTCACCCACCCACCCCAAATGGCTCCTCCTAGGACATCCACCACCGGGCTCCCTCTTGCGTGTTTGGGCTCCTCTCTCCTCTCCGTGGCCTGGGAGGACTCCGAAGGAGCGGAGGAACTTCAGTCGCAGCTCGTTGGAGACCTCGGTCGGTGTCGGTCGCGGACGGACCAGAAGCCGGGACGAACGACGTGGCCGACCGTCCGGGGGTTTTGGGGCCGAGCGGCCGAGCGGAACGGTCAGGGGTTTTGGGAAGGAGCAGGAAAGTTCTGATACGGCCGATTCATGGCTTTTGATACACCTCCTTAGTTGAACGAACCTGACAACTCAAAAAAGTGCACTAACACCACCTCAAAACACTTAGTTCTACCTGCAAGTGCCAGGTTGGCGTAAGTGACCTGACAGGCGCGCTAACACATATTAACATGGAAGGTGCGCAAATGTGGCCATCTACAAGAATCACACTGACATGGACGGCAAGCAATCATTTCAGCCAGCTGGCTCAGTGGAAATCAGTGGAACATGGGAAAGCCCAGTCTCAGTATCCGCACCAAACTGTTTGAACAAACTCGTGGCTGGAGCTGAAGGCTGACCTCCAAAACTCCAGGCCCAGGCAAGAGCAACCAAATCAAATTAACCGTGGTCATCTTGGATGGGTCTTCTCGCCGGGGGGCAACCAGGGACATCTTCATGCAACTGTGCTGGGACAGGTCGTTCACACAAATCAGCCTCGGCAGGAGTGCTCAAGCGAAGACAATGTAAAAACAAAATGTGTATATATTCATATATATAGAGAGAGAGAGGGAGGGGGAGAGAGAAAATGCATCATCTTGAACAATGTCTAAAACTACGGTGTTTTTGTGCTACTATATCTGAAGCATGATCCTGCTCTTCAGGAGTGTTTGGGGGAAGCTGGCAGCGGCAATCTATACATTGAGTTATGCACGCATACTTGCCATATAATTGGTCAATAATACCCTTACAATTCATGATAACATTTAGTTGGCACCCCCAATGCACGTCCTTTGGCTCTCATCTCCTGTTCCGCATAGACGACACAGAAACATGTCAATTTACATGTGTGGCGGATTTCACCACATTCCTTGCTCCCCAACTGTGCCCTCTAAAAGGGCTGGCATGGTCCCATGGTCCAAACAGGGCTACTGCTCCACCCTCTATGGGCTACCGCTCCACCCGGAAAAGGGCGGGCAAGATCTCAAGTGATCTCCGAGCTCCGTCCGATTCCTCCCAGTTGCTCGTCCCCAGGCTCCAAGAGAGGCAGGCCTGTGGTGAACGAGTTCGAGTTCGTGGTTTGACCGGGCGTTGAACCGCCCAATGGTCTTGAAACATTGTGCCCACAAACTCTGTATAACTATGATTAACTATATGTGCTATGCCTGAGATTGTGTTTTCCCCAATCCTGGCCCACCATGAGAATGCATAACACACAATAACACAAGGCCCAGGCTGGAGGACCTACACCAGCGTTTTTTGGATGTTTGGATGTGTCTGAAGTATCCAAGAACACGTTGTCTGGGCGGCATCTGGTGGATCCCCAGCTCTCGGTTTACAGCTTAGCTCTCGGTTTGCTTGCAAGGATGGTAAGTCCCCCCAAGGCCAACACCTTACCTTCGAAGCACCAATGAAGCAAGTGTCCAGAATTCATGGGATATGCAACTCAGAATTGCGTTCTCTGGTCCCTCAAGCAGGACAAACAGAATTAGCCACTGCCGGCCATTGCGGCTGATTATATGTATCAAAAAACACTGAACACATATATCATATATTACTATATAATAAGCATTAATAAGTGCAAATTAGTTGCTTCCAGTTGTGGGTTGTAAAATAGTCAAATTTTGCCACCTATACAGTTCGCCGCTCACATCTGCTCAACATTGTACGATCTCCCATGGTCACCCAAAGGTCTACGCTACAGCTACACTTGAATCACCTCCACCTTGGATGACCATCAGTCAAACGCCCGTGGCGCTTGGTTGGGTACCTTGATGTTCTCGCTCTTGCTGCCACTGGCTCGCCGGGCTGTTTGGATCCACTCCAGCGAAAATCAACCTGCGAGGGCGTCGAACAAATGCCGTCCCTGTTGAAGGCGTCTCGATGCGTTTCCCAAGCCATCACGGATCGATAGCCTTGACTGATGACCATGCAATCTTCTCAAACCACTTACTGATGAGACCAGCATGTACCACAATCACCTTACAAATCCTACCACCCCGCTCATCCCCGCTCCACACGCAGGAAACTGCACCACAGCCATGAAAATGCGCGCGCCCGCGTATACGAAGCCTCTCTTCATCAAAGGAGGTCCGATGCCAACAAAGGCCCCAAGCTTCACCTGGAAGTCGCTGCAAGGTCACCTGAGGCACCAATCAGTCTGGCTATCCACTCAGTCTGCCAAGCTATCCATGGGCGCCATGGGCGATTCGTGAACATGGTGAAAGGAACTGGGATATAAATTCACCTTGCAAACCTGATCTGTTCAGTCGGGTCTTCAGAATTCAGTCTGACATGATTCAATTGAACTGGCAAAGCTGCATCATTTGCCCAATGCATGGGAGTATCATCAAATGGAAGCATCTACCAGGGCACCCTAAGTTGAGGTTAGTCCAATAATAGCCCCTTAGAGGTTAATGGGTGTCATTGGGCGTCTATAACCACCTGGGACCTGATAGTCGCCTTTGCCATTTTGATGGCCTCTCCTGCTCAGAAGATTGCTTGCTTTCACACTTCAATTGAAGCTAGCTGTTGGGGTTGGGGAGCTCCCTGCAGCTCCTTGGGAAGGACTACAGTAGATCTCCGGCTCGCACCAGCGTGTCAGTCTGAAACATCACGCCACTTTTTTCGGTTCGTTCCTTGCGGAAAGACACCCCCCAGCCCTAGCCCTCTTGACCATGCTTGAGCTCTATATCTCCAGCCTCACAGTACCTGCCTTGAGCGTTCACGCGTTCGCGAACGCGTGTCGCGCCTCCAGGCACTTCTTCCCCTCGCCCTCGTCGCCCTCGGTGCCCTCCGGTTCCGGCTCTGGAAGGTCTTCTCGGGCCTGGCAGGGTGAGCCGTGTGTTCGCCCAGAAGAAGGTAATTACAAAGAATGAGTGCCGAGAGCGAGCAGCACATGGATACTTGAATGCTATTATTGATGGATGTTGAAATTTATACGTTGGAGGCTAAAGAACCTCCCTTCCACCCCCCGTGCCACCTTCGGCGTCTGCAGCATCTGGCCATCGCCGCTCGCTTTGAGCTCCGCCGTCTCTTGTGGCGCGACCGCTCGCGGCGACCGCGTCGTGGGCGGAAGGGCTAAGGGTTGCTCTGGGCGGAGGAACTCCTGCAAGCGGCTGCATGGGAGATGGGCACTCGTGGTTTGGCGGCGACGGAGAGGGCCCAGTAAACATCTCCAATGGCTACAGCATAAACGGAAGGTGTTTCTTTAAAGGACTTGGTTCTCCCTCGTGTGCTTCATTTCGAACCACCAGGACCAACTTGGCTGAAACTTCTTGGACGGGAATAAATGCCGATCTCCTATGGGCGTTCTACTGAGATGGGAATCGACAAGTTCCTCCAATTGATGTTGAATACATGGCATGCCGATTATACATATACTAAATCATGGAATACTACCCCCCTACAGGCTAACATGGACCCTGAAAATGGACCCCTACCCAGTGGTTGTCAGGGTCCATGTTAATCGTCTGCAGGAGGGTATTCCTTTTGTTTGGCTCCTCGCCTGGATTCCAAGTCGTTGATTTTGAATGTCCGCTTTGACGGTTTCATAAGTTGGTCACTGGGGAACATCACATCGCCGCAGCTCCCCGAAAGGCATTACTGCACGTGGGAGGTGCCTGGCGTCAAGGCCTGGCTTCTGCGGAGGAAGGAACGCAGAAGCCAAAGGACTAACCTGTTGACGCCTCTGGGTCCTGGGTTGCCTACTTAAGGCTTACACACGAAATTGTCTTTGGGCTTCGCGCCTAAAGATCGCAGCATACGTGCTGATTCATTAGTTCTGGGATGTCTCCATGTGGAGGAACACCTCCGCCCCAACACAACTGCACCCCCTTCCAACCAAACTGCCTCACTGGGGCATGTCCTCGTAGAAATAGATGAGGATGGCCGCCAGTAGTGCGACCAGTGACAGCATCACCAAAAGGATGACATCTAGTGATACCTCGAGTGGAACATGCGGCTTGAGTGGAACATCTATGATCAACTTCCACTTGTGTGTCATAAGGTCGCCCCATGTGAACCATGTTTCAGGCCACTTTTGTCTGATGTGCGCAGAGTTGCAACAACACCCCCGTTCCACCGCGTTAGACCTGTTTGATCCTTTTTGTACACACCGTCCATGAGATCGCCATGCAGAATATCCATGGCTTGACCTCCAAACTCTCCACGAGCTACAGTACTACATGATGAAGGCATGGGCCTATGAGGTAGAAAGTGTCCATGAGCAGCTCATGAAGATAGATTAAAACTGTAGCCAACTGGTAGTTGAAGTTGTACCAGCTCTACTCTGAAGAATGCTTTCAGCATCCCAAACAGATTGATTCTTTTTGAGCGCAACACTTGCACCACTTCCAAGTGGCCATTCTGAGCTGCATCCATCAAGGCTGTT
>CAXAMN010016669.1:1015347-1093960 GCA_963970005.1 Durusdinium trenchii | reverse complement strand
GCATTCTTGTCAGCTCCAGCCTCGAGCAACAACCGCACCACTTCCAAATGGCCTCGTTTTGCTGCAACAGACATAGGTAGGGGGTCAGTTTCTGCACCTCTTCCATTGGGATCGAATGGCTTCTGAAGCAAGCTTGTGACTTCAGCAACTTTATTTGTCTTACACGCATGGAGCAGTGCGTTCCAAACGGGCTGATCAGGCTCACAAAAGTTCAGGACTATCAACTGCAAACTTGGTACTTGTCTGACAGGCATATCATCCTGTAGCTCACCCACCTCTCCACTCAAGAGTCTTTGTCGAAATCTTGAGAACCCAACCCGGTCCGCCAGGAGTCTCTTTAGATCCCCAACAGAATGTCCATTCTCCACCATGTAGGCCAATTCCTCCTCATGAAGCTTTGTGAGAGTGGCACCTGAGAGTGTTGTGATCTCCATTGCTCCTGCCCCAGACTAGAGGAAATACTTCAAGAAAAAATGGCTTGAGCCAAAATGAATGGCTACGGAACCCAACCCTGCTTCTACAAATTACTGTTGCGTGTGTTGTTGTTTCTTGGGGGTGGGGTTTTGTTTTGGCACAACATTCGGCTCGCTGATAAGCTCTGTAAAAGTCAATCTCAACAAGGGCTGAATCCTCTGAATCCAGGATTGGTTCGGTCCACCTGGTTGATCGTCCTCACAAATCCGGATCCCAAGACTTATTTTATAAAAAAGGATGAATGAAACGAGAGTTCAGGTTTCAATACTGATGCATGCTGATGCCAGATTTGGGGTTCCGCATGCTTCCGCTATTTTCGTGCAGCGGCTTTCTCCCAGGAGCCCACACACCCATCCGTTTACTGCGCCAGGGAGCATTGGGCGAAATCATTGCCGCCATCTATATATTGTCCGATGCAGAAAATAAAAACAGGAAACTCCCTCGATGGTCCAGGTGATCCTGGAGCGAGAACTGAACGAGGCGGTGCTTCGAAGGGCGAGCCGTTGCATCATCAACCAGGGCGATTGCGAGGAATGATGGTTGAGAAGACCTGTCAATGAACAAAGTGCTATATGACTATTGAGCAACCAAGGTGCGATTCGGCAATGCATAGGAAACCGCGACGAACCATGTATTTTGGCAGGTTTCATCTCGGGCTGTTTTACTTGGACGCTGTCCCACTAGATCACTAGATGTTCTGATTGTCTGAAGTTGGACAACACTTCATGGTCATCCTCACTGCGAGCAAGGCATGCGGGCATATCAAGGCCAAAGCCGCACCCTTCGGGGGGCCCAATCTATGACCATTGGGAGGAGATCTTGGTGATCTCAAAGCGCAAAGAGAGTGTCCACGAAGCTTGCGTGGCTGTCCTTGTCTACCGTTTGACACCACTGACGGAAGCAACGAATCCAAAGACACTTCAGCGACCAAAGAAGACCATTAGAGAGGCCATTTCAAGAGAAGCAAAGAACAAGAACAAGCTTTAGAACAAGAACAAGAAAAAAGTAAGTAAGACCTTTCCGAAAAGAAACAAGAGCTCTATATAGAGACTAACACAGAAGATCCTTTCAAGTGTTTCGACCGATGGTCGTCTCAACCACCCCGAAGATTACATAGATTCACGCAGCTCTTGAGCTTGAGCCCCCTGAATCCCCGCTGCAGCTCTTGAGCTTGGAAGTTAACCCATATTCTTTCGATGGGAGCTGAATATAGCTGAACGAGATCAGGCTGTGTGGAGCATTCTATCCCCAAAAATGCCACCAAACACGCGCACCTGCAGTTCTGAACGTTCCAGCCAGTCTTTGGGGTCTGGCGTGCCCTAGTGAAACGAACACCAAAACTGATGGAACATCCTCGTTCTTCCATCCCGGCTTGTTCGCCTGCCTGGGAAAACACGTTGAAATTCGCTTCTTGGAGGGCACAGTGCCCAACTACTGTTGCCCTCCGGATCTGCTGAGCCCAAAACGAGGGGTCGGCGAGGAGTACCACCCGAAGATCCCAACCAAGCCCGCACACCGAATGGGCTATGACAAACATGTTGGGCTTCGGTTGTATTGACATAGGGGGACCCAGCAGCGCAAGGGTTCTATATGTCGATAATGATTATTCTCTGAAGAGCTGGAAGGTCCTCCCACCAAGAGAGGCACTCACTCTTGTGAGCATCACCACCTATACCGCTACTGTATACCTTTTTCGCTTCACCGACTTGGCTTCTCAGCGACTCCGCGCTCGAACGCTCCCATGACTTGCAGGAGACTAGGAGATTTGGAGAAAAAAAGGTGGATCTTTTGGAATCTTGGGTTGAAGGCATGTTGAAGTGCCATGTCGCCATGTCGAATGAATTTTCCGCCAAAGCCACTGAGCCTCTGCTCCCTCTTTGTTTATAACGCGATGGGTCAGCATTCACCTGGTCAGCATACTGTACAGTATGTGGTTCTTCGATTGGATACAGGTGCCGAACGGGACCGAACTACAGCATGCAGCACCTTGAAAGTGGGCTTCAAATCCTTCAAAGAAACAATGAGCATTTGAGCGTTGCGAGGTTGAAGCAAGGCTGGCCAAAGCTGGATTCTTCCTACAACTCCTAGGCGCTAGCCCAAGGTCCCACGCAGCATGGCTCCGGCAACCTTCCCCTTAGACACGAACCCATCTGGCTGATCTTAGCGCGGATGTCTTTGGCAGCCTGGGAGGGTGGCTCACAGCGCTCACAGCCAACTCGCAGTGACCGTGTGGGGATCAGCCCGGCAGCTAGGCTCGAACTTACTGGACCATCGGACGCTGTGCAAGTGGACCTTCCAGTCTGCTGTCACAAACTCAAGCAATCGATGGTGCACTGTGCTTGATGGTGCACCTGTCATTTGCTAGAATTCTCGAGGAGACAACGATATAATCGATTCCAAGGGATGCCAACGATCCCAGGTTTTTGCCCAGTTTCTCTTAGATCCTCCGAACCTCGTGGTGTTTCGATGCCCAAGTCCATTGAATGTCCATGAACATGGATCCACGATCTATAGTTTCATGATCACTCTAGCCATTGGGACCACTACATTTAAGAAAACATGGAGGTCTTTTGTAGAGGTGCTACACTTTGTGAAGCAATACTGGAAGTGAAAACTGAACGCTGGAACGACCACTTGGCTCTATATAAAGCAGGTGGTTTTCCACTTCCATCTTTGTTGGAGGGGGCAGCAGCTCAAATGGTCCAAACACCTTCTGAATACCTGGTAATCTTTATCGTTCAAGAAGATCTTCCATTTTGTCCCTCGCAGAAGCAGGAACACCTGAGCCATCCTGAGCCCTAAAATTGCAAAAAATAGGTGACCTGTAGCCAGGCATCCGATCTCAACTTGGCCATGCTGGGGGGATCTGTTGAGAGCCTCCTCCGAACACCGGGTCCTGGCGCCTCCCACAAATCAGCCGAGCTTGTGCGGTTGTCTGCGCAGGACGCTCACGGAAAAAATCCACCAGACGCTCAAACGCTGGACGAACGGATCAGCGAAGCCCCAGCAACTGGTGAAAGGATGTGAAAGGCAAGATCAACGTGTGAAAACAAAAGACGCATGGAACACGATGTGCCCCCCAAACCGATTGATGGTTCTTCTTTGTGGAGCCTGGATGGTCCTCCAGGTCTTCAGGGAGCCTGGCCAATCACTCATGATCCTCCCGTGGGCCCGCAGACTCGGCAACAAAGTTCACCAAGCACCCGACTGAACACATCGCTTGGGCACACCCAACAGCGATTCGTTTCTACACGTTTTTGCGAAAACCACGTCGTCACAAGTGTTTTTGTCAGGAATGAGTGTTGATCACCCTGTTGCACCCAAAGTTCAGGGTTGCTATATGATTTGCAATATGTGATGCAGGATATAACTATTAATGTTTACGCATTGCTTGGATTTTGTCCGTCCACCACATGGTGGCTCAAAATACATTATGTATTATTATATACAGTAAACTCAAAGTTTAGGCATCCTCTCCGGCAAACACAAAAGTGCAACATGGAAGAACATGGCCCATGGCCCCTAAAATTGATCTTGAAAACGGTGTTTCCTCTGCAAAAACCAGGGGCGGCCTTCAACTTCCTTTGTTGGAGAAAGTGTAATTTGGACCATCTATATATATATATATAATATACGGGATTGCCAAAACAATGTATTTCAAAGTGCAGGTCACAGTTTGTGTCCTTCTTCACCCGGAGAGGAGGAAAGACATGGAAACACCACCTTCTTTACCCGGAGTCCCATGTTTCCTTTACAAATGGGCTGTTCACATGGCAGCCATCCCATGGGATTCCTGAAGATTTGGAGCGGACGGTCGGCGCGTCGTTCTTCGGCGCCTTTCTTCGGGGCGCTTCTGCTGCGGCTACGTGGCCCTGGCGGGTGAGTCCGGGAAAAGGACGGTGGAGGTCGAAAAACCCAACGACATGGTGCCCAAAGTGCCCAAAGTGCCCAAACTGAGGTGGTGGGTTGCTTGGACACCTTGGGACTTGGCACCCCAAGGAAGTGGACGTTTGACACTTCACCTCTGGGGCCGGTGTTCTTTTACTTGGCGCAATGTATGCGAGTCGGTATAGCATGGTATAGCAGTGAGTCGAAGGATCGAATGCAATGACAGTGAGAAAACATGTTCTATACTCGATGTGCGCATTTCGCAGTGGCATGCAATTGAGGTTCAAAGACAGCACGAGTGAAGAGTTGAAGAGTCGATCTACGATATACTGCAAGGAGCAGATATACTGCAAAACATTTTTCGAGAAACAACCCAGATTTGCAGTGCAACAATAAAGCTACATTCCCCAAAGCTGCAAAACATGAACACTCAGACCGCACAAACATGGCTCATTTCCAGAAAGTACCCATCCAGAACACACACGCACATTGAATTATGCAAGTAGTGAAATGACGTGTGACGACGCGCACATAGATAAACAAATAGGACGTCCAATAAAACCCTCAAAATTCATCAGGATTCTATACATCCCCCCGCCCCGGTGCGTCCACCCCTCAGATTGCACTGCACTCATGTCGACATGTTTCGTTGCAAAGGGTGACGCCTGAGGCTGCACATGGCAGGCGACTTGCCTTGGACTTGCCTTCCCTTCCCAAGTTTCCTTTGCATTCATGGTTGACATAGAACCAGGCCAATGGAACCGGGAGGTAAGGGATGCATCCACATTCCATCAAGGGCATTCCAGCATTTCCAATCAAACATAGTGACAGCTTCGGCGCTGTCTTTTTGGGGTTGGTTTGGGGATCACAGTACTGGGCCGTGCCCTTTGCCTGTGCGAAGCTTCTTGCTAGCGCCAGCTCCCAAGCGCGAGCTGGTGCTCATGCGATTCAATGACCTTCATCCAACCTGAAGGCCTGCAAAGCTTAGCCTCCCGGAAACTAACATGGACCCTGATAATGGGCTCCTGGAAGATGGCTTCCCTAAGTCTTCTAAAGGGATAGCCTGTGCTAGATTTGCAGCACGAATCGACCCCTCAAATTGCGCACCTCGTGGCTTGTCTTTGGGCTTCTGTTGTGGAGGAGCATCCTCCTCCTCCGCCTGCCACGCTGGTCAACAGGTGGCATTGACCCTGCAAGCAATGATGAACCGGCTGTTGATGTAGGGAACCAATCGCCAGCTCAAGCTAAACCCCGGGACACTCTGAGCTGTGAGCTTTTATCAGACTTTATGAGTGATATTCCCCAACCCTCTGGCTGTCATGAAGTGTCCTCCACTCAAACGGTGTTTTGCGACATTGGGCTGGCTCATCTCGAGATGACCCAGGTCACCCACCAGGTCATTCCCCTGCATAAGAGGTCCCAAGTCGAATGGAATACTGTAAGTGAGAGGCACCTATGTAACTTGGGTATATCCCACCAGGGCCCAGTGGATCATGGTTAGGTTGCAGGCCGACATCTGAAAAAAACTGAAAAAATACAGTATGATAATTCCCGGATGTTACAGGTCATGGGACAAACCTGTAGCGTATAAGCCATCATGACCATACATGGTTTGTCCGAGAATCGTCAACAACATGTGGCCGCGGCCATGTATAGAGGGCTTGCATTGCACCGGCCGACCAAGGAAGCCCAACATCCCAGCTTTGGTCTGATCGAACACCATCGTACCTCCGCCATGGGGGGCCGCACACCGAGATCCAGCTGGTTTCGTTGATGCGGCTGTGCCCTCCATACGCCCAAGCTGGTCCCCCCTGCGCTCTCCTCTGAGCCAGAGCCACTTCCAGCTGCAGTGATCCGCTTCCGCTGCTTCCCCTGGAGCTGAAGCGAGCCCGACCGCAGGACGAAGGGCTTGGCAAAATCCGCTGTTGCAATCAGCAAATTCCAACGTCCTTTCAAGTCCCTGAAAGGGAAATGTATGGAAATCCATACTTGAACGTCACATGACATCACCTTGTCACTTCCCAACCCATGTATGAACTACTTCATGATAATTAGCAAACAACAAGTAGTCATCCATGGTTTTCTCAGGAACGCTGACCCACAAGTCATGTCTGGAGACTGGAAGAAGCCTGACCAATAGAATCAAAACAAAACAATGGGAGTAGCTAACTAACCCTCAAGCGCCTCAAGCCTCGGTCCCCCGCGGTGGACGGACGCCGCGCCTTCTCAATGTCCTCCATGCTGGGCTTGGGTGCATCGGCCAAGGGGTCGGCATCTAAGGCCACTGCCGAGACCGGCCCTGGCAATGGAACTGTGGGACAGGTGGGATTCTATAAAGGAACCTATTGGTTACCATCAGTCAGCAGCATTGGTTTTACATGGTTTTACAGTTTTGGTCATATAGGATTGGATCATAATAGTTGGCATTTTTTATGTATTGCAGGATGCAATTCCATCATTTTCCGGCATGAGGGCGCACTGGGGTGCTGTGGAATGTTTCGTCCATCTTGGGATTTCCTGAGCAGAGCTGAAGAATTGTGGCATCTTCCCTGATCTCTGAAACGCGACCCAAGTCATACCTACAAACTTCTCTGAGTATTACCATGACGCTCCTAAGGTGTGTCTATTTATAGCCCCGAAAAAGGAGGGTTCGCCCATGAGCCACACCCGACCGTGGGTCCGGGAGCCGGTCCCCGCGGCCTTTGGCGAGCTCCTTCTCCAAGCGTTTCTGCTTGGCCAAACGGTCCAGCCCCAGCTTGGACGCCTGGTGAGGATGGTCAGGGTGATGTCCCTTCAGGTTCGGTAGCGGAGGGTGAGCTTTGGACATCACCACCGTCCTCCAAAGGGCTGATTAAAGTGTGTTTCTAAATAAAAGCACTGGTATCCAGGCTCTACATATCAGTTTCCATCCCACCAGGGCAGGGAGTTCATTCGTTCATGTTGTGACTCACATTTCCAGAGATGGACACACAAGCACAACCCAAAGCAGCACCACCTATCAAATCCTCCACGGAATTAGGTTGCCCACGGGATGCGTTCCGGTTGCACGCCCTCTGCCCGGCCCTGCCCTCCCCCCCCCCCAAAAAAAAGGAACAAAACACACGTTAACAATAACATATAGAGACAGAAAAGCATGCACAATATGCCACCAAGCTACATCCAAGCATGCACATGCTCACTCACATGATGACACACAGATCCAAACCGATCCATGGCCCTTAAACAGAGCTTTACCGATCCATGGAGTCCAAGAATCAGTTCTTTTGTATCTGTCATCCATGGCTTCTTCCGACTAGCTGCATGTGTTTCATTGCAAGATGCAACGTGGTAGACTCAATTCCTCATAATTCCATCCGAAAGATGTCAACATGGGCATGTTCTGAAACCAAACCCACTGGCTAGTGCTTGGAATGTCCTGCTCCTGCCCCGCATCCAAGTGGTAGGCCGTTCCCCTCCCAGTATCTCCCAGTGGTGTTCATCACCACCGGACCGGTCTGAACGGAGCTCCCATGGTCCGACGTCACGCCGTTCCAGACCACGCCACCATGAAGTCTTTGAGAACAAGATGTAACAAAATTGATAAAGATCAATTTATCAATTTATCAATTTTGTTACCTTAATTTTTGATCATTGAGTTATCAATTGTGTTCAAACCAGATCACATGAGATATGGAGGATGACACCCCCCTGGATGCACCGGCCAGGAACCAACAAGTCTCCGAAACTCGGTCTCAGCATGCCGAGGTCCCCACGCGTGAACGCGTGTTGAAGGCAATGCGTGCGGCCTTGCCGATGGAAAACTCACATGGACATGCCGTCTCAAAAATGAGCACATGATGTAACATGATGTAACATGATACAACTAAACTGACGAAGCGCCAAACCACCCTGCCATGGCGTATATATGGGAAACCAATCCAACCATGTTGCCAGACCCTGAGAGCGACAACATCCATATGTTTAGTAGCGGAAGTGTCCGATTACCAAGTCGTGGTCAAGGGACCTCTTCTTTTAACGTCATAGGGTCTTCCTGTTGATCCGAAAGGCACAGCATACCCCCCAGGCCATCATGGCAGTGGAAGGAATGCCGGAATGCCGTCGCTTGTCCCAGTCTCCCCGCAGACTCCCCCTCGCACGCGGCATCCCCATTTCTGCGCTCAGTCAGCGGAAGCCTTTGAAGCCCTTTCTCTGGTGGGTGCGGATCAATGTAAGAACTCCAGCACTTGGATGCATCAGTTCACGCCAAATGACTCGTCAAGAGTTGGCCAGGTTGGCCAGTTGGCCCCTCCCGCGTCTTTTCTCATCTTTTCTCCCCAAAAAGTCTTCAGAAGGCCACCGCCCCTAGGGATCTTGAGGGTATTGGATTAGGATTTCTGGGGCTTTGCCCCCATCCTGCACTCAAAGACTCGCTGTCTCCTTCGGCTTGACAGCAATTCTCTCTCGTCAGAGACTCCTGCTCGACTCGTTCAGCTCTGACTCTGAAGTCAAGACCTACTGTCCAAGAGAAGTTGGTCCCAAAACCTGTGAATCATTCTAGGCAAACGAGACTGAACATCGTGAATGGGCACAAACACACTCACTTCGCCAACATCGAACCGCCACTACCATCGGTGATCTGCTCAAAGTGTGGAGCACAGCGTTATGCTCTTTTTGCCTACGCTCCTCACACACACCCTTTACCCACCGGGACAGTTATTAAGGTGTTCATTTGATGATCTAAAACTCACATATATAAGCGCAAATGTCGATGAACCTATGAACCTCCCGTTGGCTTCTCTCATATCTCATGACAATCCACCGCAACCCAAAAAAGGCGACGCGCCGGTGTCGGTTCTCCCGTCGAAATCTCCCGTCGTCTTCCTTCGGTCATCGGATGCCGCCCCAGGTGATGATGTTCCCATCTCCTTAGGCCAGCGACTTTCTTCACCCATCATTGCTTTGAGCCTTCAGCTCAGCATCGTTCTCCTTGCTTTGGGCCTTCAGCTCAACATCCTTCTGGAACCATTGTACTTCCCGGAATCGTTGCGTGGATGGCATGGCCCTTTGAATCCCCCGAATTTCTGACAGACACTGGTAACAGGTCCATCCACTTCAACAGCAAAACATGTCGGTAGAACCAGGTCCTTGCAGGCAAGCCACTTGGCAAAAAAAAGATGGGAGGCTCACACGCAATACGACAGCTTGCCGTTACTTTATGTCAGTGACCTTATTAGCACTTAGACAACACCATCCTATATTCTGAATGTTGAGTGTTATGGAATGGATGAATATGGATGAATGTCCATGTTGTAAAGAAACCCATCCAATTGAACCCAGCCAGCAAACTGGAAAATGTTTGCTTCACCGTACTAATACTGTTCGTCCTTCTTACCTTGTTGCATACTCGGTCAGGACCTGTTCAAGAAGCATGTCTGAACTCCTACATCTGAACTCCTACACTCTGACGAACACATCACATGGAAGTGGATGGCATGGCCTCTTGGAAGACCATACCTTCCTCTACTCTACATATAACAGTGGGTGCCATCCACCAAACCCATGTGATCTGTGGGTCTCAGTGTACCTCATCAGTGGCTTCTCCAGCTTCCACCCCCGGGTCCACTGGATCCACACCCGGTCGTCACCGGTCGTCACCGCTTCATCCGCCCACGCGTCGCTTCACGGCGGCGAAGGCGTGGCGCGTGGCGAAGAGCCGGATGACCTGGTGCGGTGTGAGGTGTGAGGTGAAGTGCTTCGAGGTGAAGCGATATGAAGCAACTGGCGATGAGACTGGCCATGGGATAGTGTAGATAGTGTCATACCTAGAAGCACCTTTTGTTGCGTAAAAAAAATCGGCCTCAGTCCGATCGATTTGTCATATATGGTTCATTGTGGTTCCAAGAATTACTATAGCATACTATAGGCACGGGCTGCAGGATTGTTCACCGAGCGAGAAACCCACGCTCATCCACGAAGATGCCTGGCTGCTCAGGGAGGAGCGGCAGTTGCCGGGCTCTCCGCCGTAGGCCTCGGATGAAAGAACACCATGATTCGGAGACTCCAGGGAAATGATGCGTGGGCTGGTGTGTGAAAGAACACAAAATGCTTTCTGAGCCCAAATTATCCGATTTCTTCGCTCTTCTGATCGTCCCACACCGGGATCTCGCAGAACAAAAGAAAACACAACGGGACGCCATCTATAGCCAATCGCCCACCCTCCACGTGTTTCCACCTCCGCCGTCTTACACGTGTGGCCAAGGGGCTGGATGTCCCCAAGTCACAACACTTCCATCATGTTTCAAAGCAGCGAAGGCATACGCCGTGCCACAAACCTCACTGATTCCCACCAGCCTTAGTCGGTCCAAAGGGGTACCAAACCTCTTCGGCGACCTTAGAGATACCGCACAGCCCCCCGAAGAAAAAACAATCCTCAAAAGGCATTTGGAACGACATGTTTTTAGAAACCTCCAAGCCAACCCTACCATTTAGGAAAAAACCTGTTGAACGTCTTAAGACTCTAAGACCTCTTTCGAAGATACCCAGTGGCTCGGCAAAGACTTGGTCACAATCGCCACCATAGTCCTGGATCAGTTCGATCGCTGCAGCGTCCAGTGAGCGGCTCGTGGCAGGGCTGAGGGCGAACAGAATCCAAAGGAACGCCTCTTGAAGAGCTGGGAGCCCAGCTCTTAAGAATTTGAAGATCTGTTGCTGTTTTGCCTGGGGGTTGGTTCTAGAATGTTCTAGATACCATGAATCATGAATCAAATTGAATCAGTACATCGCTTCAATGAACATGATTAAAGAAAACACCGGCGAAACGAACATGGCCTTTGCAACGCCTTTGCCCCAAGCAACGCCACCTGTTCGGTGCAGCCACCGTGCCACCGTGCACGGTAACCGGGTCCTTGTTGCCCCAGCTGCACACCCGGCCCTCACGTCCTGGGCGCCAAAGCAGCTGGAGCCTCCTTTATGTGCATGTTATGTTGTGTTCGGCCACACGGTGAAAAAGATCACTGGCTGCTTTCACCGCTTAATTACAGTACATAATGCAATCTTGCCGCAAAGTCACCACCCCCAAAACAATAACCCTGCCGAAGGCTCGGTCGACTGCAGCAAAGGCGTGCTGCGTACAGAAGATCCTGCCCACCTTCCGCGAAGCCATTGTCATGTCATCATGTCTCCACAGCAAAGCATCCAAAAGGGTCACAACATGGACCTGACAGGATATTGAAGTGATACGTGTCAATTCAAGAGTCAATATGTTAGCCCACTATCAAACAACCAAAATATACCAAAAGTAATGTGTCCACAAGTGAGAGGGAATGGCTAAGTGATCCATCACTCCGGCTCAAACGCAGCGTCCGTCTGGCACCTCGCCACGATCCTCCGGTCGCGCCAGGACATCACCTCGAACGGCGAAGCGTTTAGGTTGAGCCCCAAGGCACCACAGATGGAAAGGTGAGATGGTTTAGTACTGTTTAGTATGACAAACGCCTTCAAAAACTCACATTCACAAGCCTCGCAGATGTGACAGCCACCAATAACTATATGTCCATTATAGAAATATATGTGTATATATATATATTATATGACTATCAGAAGGACTAGCGAACACGGACACCTGCAACACCTGCATCACCTCCAGCCCTGAATGCCTCGCTGCTCCCCACCTCCATCGGACTCGTTTCCCCAGCTGATGACGTTCCCCGTGTCTTTCAGCGCCGCGAAGGCCTCGGCCCACGCCAAACGGCAAGGCGGTCAAACAGGGCGACAGGAAGGTGGCGAAACCAGGGTTTTGGGGTCCTTTGACAATGTTTGATCCAGTTTTGTGTGTGTAAGGAACTCACATAGAGTGGAAGTATAGTAATTAAAGTGGCTCCTTGCAGGTGCAGAAACATTTACAAGCCTACGAAGCAATTGTGTAGTCGTCCCATGGTCAAAACGAGTCAAATAATGCTAAACTATGTTAAACTCAAACGATCTTGGTGTCACAAGGGCTCTCCAGCAAACAAGGCGCTTTGCCACTTTGCCACACCAAGGGATTGGAAGGTGGCAGCTAGTTCATCCGTTTTCCTTGGAGCATCCTGCTGGTTGGGCTTCTGCATTTGGTCCTTCTTGTCTTTTCTTCACTCCATTCCACCCCCCTGGGTCGTCCGTGGGCCTATTCGGGTCACAGCACGATTTGTGGCGTGCCTTCTGTGTGGCATAGAGTGCAATGACCTTCGATCTCAGCTGCGCCTGGCTGTTGGCATTGGAAACAGTCTCCCAGAACCTAGTCAATGAGTCATACCGTCATACCGTCATACCTTACTTGTGGCACTGGGATCTTTCAACATGACAACGACTTTGAGCACAAATTCCTGATGTTGATTACAAAGCCAAAAATGGCCACTGCATCCCTCCATCCATTTGATCCAGCTGCTCCCTGTCTTAAACCATAGGCCACAGCACACGTTGGACCGATGCGCACTGGTCACCTCTCTGCCGTGGCATAACCGCTAAGTTTGCTTGATATGAGTCACCCTCTGACTCACCCGCATGGAAATGGAAAACCACCTAAAACCACCTGTTTGTAGGACAATATAGTCTTCTAAGGGGCCATGCCATCCACTTCCACGTGGTGTGTTCGTCAAGAGTGCACCAAAGAATCCCACTCGGTCGCTCACTCGCTTCCTGCACTGGCCCCGCCCATCGCCGGCCCCACCTTCACCTCCCGCGTGGAGCCGCCACCCTGACCAAAAGAACAGGTTGCTGATTCTCGGGATTTCAGAAATTCTACCGCAACTGTTGACATCCTTTGACCTATGACCTCAAAACGGCCTGCTTTGGACATGGGAATGTGGCATTGGGGGGAAGTGCTTCTGCATGGGAAAATCGCAGGACCCCCCAAAAAGAATGATGAAAAATAATGATGTGTGAATACTCGACGAGCAGTTCATTGATGTTGGTCCTGCAAATTACCGGTTTAGGTTTAGGTTGTTGTTGGTCAATGTCTTGTTGGTCAATGTGAACAATCAATTGCTTTGCCCACCCTCCACATCCCACCCAAAAGCGAACCTATAGCAATGCATTGGATCGTCTCACTTTGTGCCATGTGTTCACAGCCATACTCGTAAAGGCTGATGCAGGGCCCATGTTGATGAGTGATGACGATTTTGGACTCATCCTAGATGGGAAGCGAGCTCAACCTATCGCCAATGTGAGGGTCCCAACCACTATAACGCTTGGGTCCCCAGAGGTGTTTTCCTTGTATGCTACACATCACCACCACTTTAATTACATGAAGCACACTCCTTGAACTCAATATTGGCAATCCCAAAGGAGGGAGGACTTTCTCCAGTGGGAGGTGTCTACGTCTATGGTCTCAGATTCTACACCCGCAAGAAACAATCCAAACACACCAAATTAACAAACACACACATGAAACAAGATACAAACTTCTAGGGGGATAACCTACATCAATAAGTATATATAAGTATTGTACATATATAAAACATCTATAAACAATCATATATAGTACATACCTGGCTCCTCGATTTTCTCCGAGGCTCTGAGGGCAAACCCCAGGCGACCACCTAAGCGCTCAAGCTTCGTGCTCAAGTCTTCACCAAGTCTCCCAGAATCAACAAGGAGTTGGTGAGAGTCTTCTCCTCTCACCATTTTTGGTGAACAAACCTGTGAAATGAGCTCTTCTTTGTTGAAAAAAAATACACGCAACATGCTTTGAGCGGGCCTCCGATGGAAGAACCACAACATCAAGAGACAGACCTGGACTGAGACCATCAGGATGCCCAATTGAAGATGATCGAAGCCCGATCTCACAAGGTTTGTCTTTCAGGCAGTCTAGCTAATCATGGTCATCCCGCCCTCTATTGGACGAGACTTCGCCTTATGAAGCCTTTTTCTATGGACACCGGCGGCAAAAACACATGACAAGTTCTTTCACTAAGAACTTCTCACTAAGAACTTCTTGGTATGCCTGCCTCACCAGTCAACAAGGACGGTGGAACATGGTCTTAACATTTAATCCCTGACAGTCCCGTGTTTCACAACTCAAAAAAAAACAACGGTAAGAATCAAGAACAACTTGATGGTACATCTCTGGTAAACCTTTTGTTGTGAACCACGTGAGTGGTCTATTTTCCATCCAGGATCCACTACTTCACATCCCCCTGCCCCTGCCCGGAGCAATCCCAACAATGACGACTCTGGGATACGCTGGGTATTTCTGATTGGGGCTTGGGGGCGGGATTCTGACAGCACAATTCGAGTGCCAAAAGCCCCCAATAAATCAAGAATCACAGCCTGACAGGTCCCCACATGGGTGGTTTCCTTGGTCATCCTGGTGTTTCCACACTTGTTTCCTTGGTCCCCACATGAGCCGTGCCACCGAGCTATCCTCCATCAACGCTGCAAAGGCGACGGAGTTCCCACAAATCCTCGGCACGCCGCAGGGGGCAGGGCCTGAAGGTGCCAGTGTTGGAACCGCTGAGGCTGCGGTAAAGTTGGACACATGGAATTGATCCCTCAAACAAGGAAGATCTTTGTCACGCACATGTCTATAATTGTCTATATAAACCTGCCCTTGCAGCTCCATTTTTTAAAACGACGTAAAACACAGGGGACGGGACGCCCCGGCGATTGATGTAGGACCCAAGAAGGCGCCGTCCCCTACACGCTTGACCAAGGCACGTCTTGATGCCTCCCGTCGAGGACGCGCAAGGAATGGTTTATCGCACGAAGCAAAGGGGCGGAAGGAGTTTGGAGGGGTGTTGAGGTGTTGTGTTGGGGTGTTGAACTCTTAGTTGCACCTCAAGCATCCTAAAGCTATGAAACATCAATCCCTTCACTCCCCTTGAATGGAAGATTCGAAGTGAATTGGTTATATAGTGTTATATACACAGATACACAGATATCGCTTTTCGATGTGTTTGGATGTGTTCGGTCTTGCTTGGTGCTTTGGAAACGCCCGTTGGCCGAACGTTTGGCTACATACCCCGACCGCCCACCGTCGCGCCTTGCTTCAGCTTCACCAGCACCGACGACAGGTCGCCGCCACGCTGGGGGTCTCCCCAGGCGACCACGGAGCCGTCCTTGCGCACCTCGGGGAGAAGAAGTGTCATTTTTGTTTTACATCTCCTCCCTGAGAGCCAAGTGAAGATTCAGATTTCGAAGTGGACCTGGAGCACATGTCATTTATGAAATTATACTTATACATATACAGCAAACATAGTTAGATCCTTAATGATAGAAAACCACCTGTCTGTTTGTTGATGAGCATTGTTGGGTTGTTGAAGTGGAGCCTTCCTTGATCCTTGAGGACTCAAACAGTGCTTGTGAATGTCTGTGCACTTCATACGTACTCCCCTGCAGATTAACATGGAACCCCAAAACCACTGGGTTGTAGAGGAAACCGGTCTTCCACAGGTCAACTATCTGGCTCTATGTTAGTTTGCGGGGAGTAGATTGCTTTTTGACATATATATATATAATGTTCTCCTAAAATATGTTAGCCCAATGCATTTTGATGACATCAACTTCTTCACTTATTTGTCCTCATATCTTCAAGCTCAATGGCTGCAAGGTCAAATGCTTCCTATTCGCGGACCCTTATGTAAAATACCAAAGCAGTAGATACATATTAAGTTAAACAAAAAATATAACAACAAACAAAAACCCGTACAAAAAACCCGGGCTTTCTATATAACATCACTGGACTCCTGACCCCTTTTTCAGAATACCATATTTTGATGCTAGCACATGCCCAACACCTGTCGGTCTATAATAAAACCAGGCCCCCTACTGGGTATGGCAGTGGATCAAAACCAGGAGACCTTGGTAATACGACTTGCGGACACGCTCCACGCGCAGCCCTAAACATCCCTTGGTATACAGTGATACCACCAGGAGACCGACCGGTTGACCGTCACGGCTCCAGGTCTTGATCCATTCCGACCCATTCCTATATCCTGACAGGCGTGCCCACGGCAGGTTCTCTCCGCTCACTGAGCAGCTCTCTGTTTTGGACTTTCGTGGCATTGCTGGAGAAACCATGAGAATGAGAAGTTCAGAAGGTGGCTTTATTTCGGAAAAGGAGCTGCTTGTGGCCCATGCCAGGGGTGGTCATCCCCAAATGGTTCATCTCATCTTCTTGGCTTTTCATGGGTATGTCATGGTATGTCCCCGGATCTCGTGATTGGAAGGAGACTGAGCAGTTCTGGAACGACCGCTTCGCTTTCCTGTGGCCATCAGGGAAGGGTGGATCGGAGAAATGAACAAGACCTTTTCGTGATCCCCTCCTCAAAAAACCAATCATGGAAGTGGATCGCACGGCCCTTCGGAAGACAAATTTCCTCTACCAAGAAGGGTTTGTCCACCTCCATGATTGTTACAGGGAGGGTAGCAGTTCATAGTGAAGGTCATTCACGCACACCACTGACATGTGTGATGCTTCATGCTTGCCCCGGAGTGAGAGGACAGCCACACTTATGCATGGGGTCCGTAGCACGCGTTTCACCCAGGGGCTGCTACGAAGGCATGCTCATTGGCGGTGACGTAGCTGACATCACCTGCTCAAGCACTGACGGCACAAGAACAATCGAGAATACATAAAAAGAAACACGGCGTGCTTTTGCTTATCATTGTCGTTCACCAAGTCGTTGTCGCTGTTGCTGTTGTTGTTGTGGTGGTGGCTTGGTTTCTCATCCCCAAATGTCGGTTCTTCAATGCTTGTGTCCTACCAAGCGATGAACCCAGTTGCAAGGAACCCCCATGTACTAGTATTCCAGGCGTTGGCTGTGGCCATTATGAACGTGCACATGGTGAAACTATCTGCTGGAACGCCTGGAGACAACACCTTTACCACCTCCAAAGGGCACTTGGCTTTTTTCGACCAAAACCCACCCGCGGCCGGACCGGGTGGTCCAGTGAGCACTGGACTGACGAATGCAGTCGCTGTGACGACGAGCGTCAGCGCCGACGTCGAGAGGCCGAGGCGATCCGGGATGCCCCACGTTGCAACTGGTCGTAGACATAGCGAGTCTCACCTGGAATCGTGCCAGGTGCGAGGTGCGATCTCGTCCGGTTTTTTCGGCGCGGCGAGAGAAACCCATCTCGGCTCCGGGTATACATGAGCGGAGAACATTTATCCAAGAGGTGGGTCAGTCATTTTGTTGAAGATGTTATGGACCTTGTCAATCTGGTACGGCTGTGTGCCACGCAGCTTCACAAGCAACCAAGTGGTGCAAGATATCGGCGCTTCCGGCTCCCCTGCCTTTCCTGATGAGACTCCAAGAAAGCTATGAGAGATCGACCGATCCGCAAACAGAACGAGAAATCAAGTACAATAAAGCACTCCACCACCATCGATCAGCCATCCCATCACCTGCTCATACCTGCTCCCTCTCTCTCTATATTTATTACTTGTAATTGCATATATGTTTAATGTTATGTTACGTTCATGTTACGTTCATAAACGGTCTACTTTGTTTAGGTCTTTCATCGTCATCATCAATTTAGTATTATTATTCCTCTTCTCATCCTTCATCCTACCATATCCTTTTCCCACCCAATCTTACCGCCCTCCTCACCCAGTGGCCCAGTACCACCACCGAAGTTCACCGCGCCTCCGGCGTGGGGATTTCCCCAGGCCACGCAGCGGCCGTCGCTCTTGACCGCCGCGAAGGCGCTGCCGGTGCAGCTGAGGCGCTGGACGCCCTGAAAGCGGCTTCGCGCGGAAGGAGGAGCTTGACGTTTTGTGTTTTTGGTGGCTTCTTGTTGTTGTTGTTGTTGTTGTTCTTGTTCTGGTGATGGTTGTGGTTGCTGTTGCTGTTGGTGGTGTTGTTGTTGTTGTTGTTGTTGTTGTTGTTGTTGTTGTGTTTTTTGTGTTGTTGGTGTTTTGTTTTTTTTACCTTCAGCTTCTCTTCCAACAGAACTGTGTTTTGACACGTTTATCATATGGACCCTATAGTGAATTTGGATGAAAAGGATTGAGCAGGGGGGGCTACCAACCACTATAGTTACTGTAGTCACATGCTTGCCTGCCAGCTGCCGGGCGCTGAAGGTATACAGTAAGTCTAAACTTGACCAAAATATATATATTAGGTTTGTTACTACACGGGGTCCCTACACAGATCATTCGTCCGACGTAGCACAGCTGGATGAAAATGGACCTGTACTGGGATGAATTTGCGGAAGTTGGCCGTGTTGTAGCAGGCCAGCAGCTTGCTCTAAAGAAAATATTGTCATACCTAGAGACTCCAAATGCACCAAAATTTCTGCCACCTCAGCAAAAAGCGCCTTTACCCGTAATTTGCCCTGAAAAAGGGCATTCGGCGTAATTTGCTAAAACCAAGATAGACTCGGCGTTTTTGGTTTTTGAGGTTCTTGAACATATTGATTGGTTGATTAGATGCAGAACCAATCCGAGTTGTGGTGATTCATGATAACTCGGCTCGACAATCCTCCAGGGATCAAATACCTGGTGAACCGGGCATTCTTGAGGTGCGCCCTGGCTGTTCACGCCCAGTGTTTTTCTTCAGTAGTTCCTACCTCTTGCCAAGCATTGTTGGCTTAGGGATTCATTGTAAACACTCAAATCCAGCCATGGATCCGATCAAGGAAACCGTTTATTAAACTTATAGAAATAGAGAAGGCCTGGCAGAAATGCCAAATGGTTTCTGTGGCCCGAGGCAACCCTCTTCCCTGATTTCCTATTAATTATTGCAGTGGCACAAAGCTGTTGTTGAACATATTCGGTGAATGGAAAGATTTGATTCCATCACCAAGGTGAAAGTTAGTGGACTGTGCGTGGACCATGCATAATTCAACATAAACTCACCGTGAACCAACCGGGCACCCTTGCGTGAAATCGTGGCAGTCAAGTTGTTCACAGTTTTCCAAAGTTTTGTCATCCCTAGATCTCGGCGTAATTGCCCGATAATTCGGCGTAAATCTCCGATAATTCGGCGTAATTGCCCGACAATTCGCGCAATTGTCCGTAACCATGTTTTTGCTTAGTCGGGGTTTCCTATATAAGAATCAACATCTTGGATGGCTGCACTGGAAAGAACATTGTTGTTGGCCCAATAGTTGCAGCTGTTCTACAGCCACTCTTGTCAAGGGAGGTTGGATCATGAAAGGGCGAAGCGGCAAAGCATTCTTTGGAGAGTGATCCGGAGAAGCAAAGACAGAACTTTGCTTGCCTGGATTGGCCTTTCAAGAAAGCCCTAGGGGAAATATCAAGAAGGTCCGGAAGACAAGGCATGCACTTAGGCAAACATTGTTGGATCTTTCAAGTGTGTTCTCTGTAAGCACTCCCAAACTGTGGATTAACTATCTCTGTCCCCAGGTGCAAGGATTCCAAGGTATCCAAACTGTTAAACTGTGGATGCCAATCCCTCGGTCCTCATATGTAAGCCCAAACTGTGGATGGTCACCCTGTGGTTTGGTTTGGGAAAGGGGCGGGGAAGGGCTTGGTAAGACTGGCAAGATCTGGCAAGTGCTGGTTTGAGAATCTAGCAAATGAAAACCATTAAAGTCGGCAGTTTTCATATTGCTCGGCGTTATTTTTTGGATTCGGCGCTTTTCGATGAATTTGGCTGAAATCAGGGCACAATGGTGCCTCGGCAAAAATTTCTGCCAACGGTTCCTCTAGGTATATAGCATAATTATTGCTCAAATCAACTCAGGCTACAAACAAACCTGCCAACAAAAAATACAAAAGGATATAAAAGGATTCTCGCTTTTCACGGTTCCAATGAGATATACATGGAATTGCCGTCACATAACACCACGCCGAGTCACGCTTTGGAGCAGCGGTTGTGCAGCTCCCAAATCGCCGCCAAAGGCAGGGTTTCCCCAGGCCACCACGCCTTCTCCACAGGCCAAAGTTGGGCGAGGGACAAGGCTGGTGGTCAATCTACACAAGTACCCTCCAAGTTGACATTTGTTGGCCACTTGACAGGTCTCAATTGGTGACCTGTCGGAGGGCCCGAGTTGGGGGCAAACTGAAGGAATCCTCCAATTCCCTTGTGGTCCTTCAGACTGCTCGAATCTCCACTTCCATGTGTGGCGCATGATTTGCGACAGTTTGTGGTCAAGAGTTTCAGGCGAGCGCATCACGTTCAAGCAAACAACATTGTGCCCTCTATTGGCCTCTCTGTGTCAAGAACAGTGTCAAGAACATTCAAGAACACCATGTCCACGCCTCCATTGCTTTTGAGTGCTACGAAGGCCTCGTGGTTCCCTAAGACTAGTGTGATGTCGCGCAGCCTCAGTGCCACATCGGCAGCATCGGTAGCTGGCTACCCCTTTTGCTACCGCGAAAACGGCTTTGATTCGGCGGGGGCTCTGGTCGGGGCGAGAGCGGCTTCGCGCCCAGCCTTCAAAGACGGTATGATAATGGCTAACCTTGCATTGGAGTGCAATATCCGTTTTAAAACAATGACCGGGTTGTTCAGCATATAAAGGCCTTTAAACTGGATATCGGTGGTTGTGGTTCGAATCCCAGGGCTGTAACTTACAACCGAAACGACGGCCTCGACTTGTCTTGAATGGTTCGGTACTCACGAACCGACTCTGTTCGAACTGTGCATGGACCAATGGAGGTTTGAGGCGCGCTGAGAGGCTGCACACAAGCACAGCCTGCTTCCATTGTCCTTTCAGCACTTCTCGGGTTCAATCATGCTCAATCCCCAAAAGCTCGACCAACATGTGTCAAATCAACAGCCTGAAAAACGCGGTCCCACATCCAGGGCCAGGACTTCCCTGGCTGTGGTATACAAGAATTCTTACGTAATTTTAATATATATATATATCCAACATAATCTAACATCCTGGTCCAAGCCGATCCAAACTCAGCCCTTCAAACCACCATCACCACCTCTCCTCCAACACCTGCTAGCGTGGTGCGCCACGATTTCGCCGAGCCACTGGGCCTCCACGGCTGAGCAATCCCCACCAGCTGCAGGATTGCCCCAGGTGATTACACCTCATCACGACGAACATAGGGCCCATAGGGTGCATCAAATGCTTTCTTAGGCAAATGATAAAAATGATTTGGGATGATTTGGGCCTGCACGTGGATCATTACTTCATTCAACTACGTGTCATGATGCCTTAAACATATCAGTATCCGCGCATTGGACCTTCTTGAAGCGGTTGAACGTTGTTGAGATTTTCTCAGAAACAGCAAAGAGGAGTTCAAGTGATCGAACACCTAAGGCTAACGGCAAGCGTTGCCACTCCCTTTCTCTTCATGCTTCATGTCCCCTCTGCCAAAACCACGACAAACCTCTTGCTTCTCTACTAGGAACCTGCTTAATCAAGCCTGCTTAGCTATGCTTTCCTGTTTTCATTGCTCAAATGTGGAGGCCACCGCAACCCGACACCTCCAGGCTCGGTTTCCCCCGCAACCCCTTCTCCTCGCCTCCATCGGCCTTCAACGCCGCAAAGGCGGAATCCGTGGAGAAAATCGTCACGACGCTCCCTGAGACGCGAGCGGCGCGCGATGAGGCGCTGCAGTCTGAGTGCTGCGTCCGAGTCGATGGAGTCCCAGGTGACCTGCACCTACCAAATGGTCACAGAGGGAAATTGAACAATAAGTTATAAGTTAGTTACAAGCGTTTCATTCGTCAAGGTACCTGACATTACAGTTGCATGACATTGCATGACTATAGTTGCATGCATTTGGCGCCAATGGAGACTCAAGATTCATCACACTTCCATGTCCTTTCATTCCCCGATTCATTCCCCTCCAGGTTGATCTTCAGCACAGCGTCGACGACCTTTTCCTCCAGGGTTCCCCGCATCAATCCGGCTCGATGCGCCCGATGCGCCGAGGAACCCTCCAGGCCCATCTGGATGAAACGGCTATCGCCGCCGCCCGCAGGGTCGCCCCAGGTGAGCAATCCACCATCCTCAGGTCAAAGGGTCGCGGTGACTCAGGGCACATGGATGAAAACCAGGGGTTTGACCGCGACATGAACACTTTGTTCGGGGGAATGCCGCCGACCCCGTTTCTGTGGATTTTTGCTTACAGCCGCCGCATGTCTTGGAATTCATTCCAGTTGTGTGAAACCCCCGTTGAAACAGCCTTCAGGAAAACATACTTTTGCACCATGAGCTCCCTGTGTGTTCTTGTCCAGATGGGAATAATAGGTCGGTGATGTGATCTTAATATTCAACTTGGACAGGGCCAAGATTTGCACGGTCTATCTAAAGGCAGCATCGGTGGTTCACATCTTCTGCAAACCGCCAATCATTGCATTCGCTGTCGGAAGTCGCTAGTAAATGCTAGTTAACATCTAGTAACCGTTCGTTTCTTCCTTCCTCGCCAGCGACCCGCTTTCAAACCACCGTCCCAGTCCGGCCCAGTCTCTTTGTTAATCATCGCGAAGGCACCTGGCACATCGCGAGAGTGCAATTCCACCACCCCTTGTGTGGTCTACTTGACATCAAAATCAGGTGATTGCAGTTGTGAAGCGTTGCCTTGTGGCAAGTTGTGTTGAGTGAGCAGCCACGCAGGACGACATCACAACCAAATTTCAACAAATTCCTTGGTCATCTGTTCGAAGTGTTGCTGATGTCATGCAGGTTACGGTTGAACGATTTTGTTGCATGCTAGAAAGCCACAAAAAACACATCGCAAGGTTCTTGTTCAAATGTTGTTTGCAGTGAGTCCTCATAGTTCTCCGTCTTTGCAATTGGGGCAATGCTAAGAAGGACTTCTTCAGTTTGGAGAGGCCTTTCCTTGGCAACATGTCACTTCACAAAAAGACCTGCTCCTTCTCCAAGCAGACTTCGGCCCCTTTGGGCCCCTTCGACCCCCCCCCCTACTCCGTTCGCCCGTTCCGCCGGTTGCTTCGCCGCGTTCGCCCCGACTCTCGTGACGATTCGGTCGTTCCTTGATTGGTGAAGATTCGGACGTCGTCCGCCACATGCGCCGCCAGAATGTCCTGGATTCGGTCGGTTGAGCTGTGTGGCGACGGAGCGAGCAAGGCTAGGCTGCGAAGCGAAGCGACATGTGGTCTTCTGAGGCCGAAGTGAGACGATATCATTTATAATGTTATATGTCCAGGCCAAGGAGGAAGGTGATGAAGGAGGTTAGTTCGGAGTGCAGTATGATGATGTTAGTCTGACTCTATGCATATGTATGCCACTAACTGGTGTTTTGATGTGTGCTTTCCCCACTGAGTCACAGTGGCAGCAACGACACCCTGGTACACCCTGGCCATCCCTGGCCTGGTTTTGCAACCCGGCATCTTTGACCGTGAGGTGCTCAAGCAATGTCTCGCCGTTCCTCGCTCTGCTGGCAAAGGGGAACAAGAAATCCAGGCGTGTAGTGGTAGGAGGTCAGGTTGACGGTTGGCAGTGAAGGAGAAGTTACAGAAACCAAAAAGATCACACCCACCCTGTTGAGTCAGGAGCAATACGTTCCCGGTGGTACACTGTCTACTTCTCACGTGGGTCAGCACTATCTCGCAGCCCTGCTGGACTAGCAAGAGCTACCAATGATTATCTCCGCAAATTCAAGGTGGGTCCCTCTTTTCGTTCCACCATCTACTGGGCTAACATCAACAACATGTGGGCCCCAACCAATTTGGTCAAGCAATAGATGCGCCAAGCCAAGTGAGCGTGAGAACCTCCAAGTACGCTCCATACAAATGGTTCTTTTTTGTGATCACATATGCTGGACCAATGTTTTGGCCTACACCCCGTCAGAATGTCTGCACTCCACCAGACAAGGCTCTCTTTGATCAGGCTCAGAATGACCAAACCTGCCAAGGAAAACCGTGCGCGCAGCGCTTTGGAAGGAAGATCGCTCCACAGCAGTATGTTATGTTGGAACCAAATCTGCTGGTGTGACCAAACCGG
Organism: Durusdinium trenchii; assembly: GCA_963970005.1. Classification (NCBI taxonomy): domain Eukaryota; class Dinophyceae; order Suessiales; family Symbiodiniaceae; genus Durusdinium; species Durusdinium trenchii. The sequence continues at coordinate 1,069,744 of CAXAMN010016669.1, read as the reverse complement.
AGGACCAAACCATCCCAGAGCTTCAAGAGCAACCGGGCGAGGTCCATGGACCTCAGGCGTCTCCAGATGCCTGTTGAATCAACCATGGTGAACATGCTTAAGAAGGACCTTAGTGGTTCTTGTGTGCGCTGCATGGTGAACGTTCGCACGATGGATGACACCAACAACGTAAAGTGTATACTGTCTTTTCTTGAAACCACGGCCGTGCATGGAACCGCCCTGTTAGGGTGGTGGCAACGATCATGTGTGAGATGACGCTTCTACATTGGAGAGCACACCGGGAATAAACACAACGACACAAGGCTACACGGTCTGGTTTTCCCAAAAAGGTCAACTACCAGCTGGCACCGTTGACGCAGATTGCATCAGTTGGATTTAGTACAACCATTCGAAAAAACAACCAACAATCATGGTAGCCACTCCCTCTGCAAGTCAATGAAGTCATGTTTTTGCAAAAAACAAAATGCAAGTAGCCAACATGATAGCCACTCCCTCTTGTCCAGTGCCTAAGGCTTGGCGCGCTTTGGCTTTCACTTCCGACCTCATGAGGAGTTCGCGTGTGCCAAAAGCTGGGCTTGACAAGTTCCGCATGTGCTGAAGTCAAGGAGATCGAACTTGATATTTGGATCAAACACCGATGACTATTAGCCTACTACGATCCTCGCCCAAAGTGGATAACATTTAACCCAGGGCCAACAGGGGCATGTCGCAACATCGTCGACAATGCCCATGCAAAACAAAGCGGCACACGCTGGTCGTACTTCACCTTGGATTCGCAGCAACTGATCGACGTCTGCATTGACGCTTCGACGTCCGCAACATGGGCATCTTACAAGCATGAATGCCAGAAGTCCTCTAGCTGCATGCCATCAATGTCTAGCTGCTCACATGGTGTTTGTTCTGATAGGCTTGGATCGATCGACTGCCGTACTCCCAACAAGCCTTAAACAGGCCCTACCCCTATTTCCTCCCAAGCTGTCTATGTCGAATTATCTCTGCAATCAACATGTGTCATGGCGGCTCGCTTGAAAACCCGAATGATAATGACTCTGACTGTCTACACCTTTCTCTGCATGTGTTTCAATTTCCTTGAAACACCGGTACGCTACGATTTGTTTGCCGCAAAGCAGGTACCATGTTATTAAACATCTCGTTAAACAATAGTGATGTATATGTTTAATAAAATCCTGATGCATTGTTCAAGAGGCTCGGATGATTCCATGTCAAAATGACATTGTAGACCCAAAACGAGACTATGGGATTGGGATGGATTGGGTCAGCTTCTTTGGCCACCCCAAATCCTCTAAATGTGCTTTCGCTATTGGATTCAGTGGATGTTGTGGACATCCCTGCCACCCCCAAAATAAAACTTGTAAACATCTCTTCTTTAATCTGAAGATCCCAAACCCCGCCGCCGCGCTGAAAGCCCATCTTTCACCCAGATCACCATCATGGAGGTCTGCTGCTCTGTCAGCTGCACCCGGGTGGAAATCGCTGGCAGCTGTGACTGCGTGAGCACAGCCTGAGACCGCAGGTTCAACCTGTTTGACCACGTGGAGCGATAGATATATATATATATATACAGTATATATATATGATATATATATATATACAGTAATGCTTTCAGAGCTTCGATAGCACTGGCACCCCAAGAAGTCTTGTTAGTCGATGGGGGCCCTGGGGACCCTGTGCCGGTCCTCTCACCGTTTGCGTAGATGGAGTCAATTGTGTCTTCCTTGGGCTCCTGGCATCGCTACTGGGAGTAAGGACGCTACTAGGTCTTCCTTGGGTCAGAGACACCTGGGGGGATGTTCCGAACTTCTTGAGCCACGCACCCAGCTACATAGCAGTGTATACGTGGATCGAGTCCAGCTACAAAGGACATGATTGCTGTTACTGTTTCTGTGAAGAACTTGAAAGAGGTGGTTATAGAATATATCGAATAATCCTTCGCCATCCTCACGTACTTCCCTGCCCCACCCTCGCCCGGTGCCCCGACCCTCACCCCAGCACATCGCCAGGCCACAATCGTCAGCTGCAGCCTCGTCTCTGCTTTCCGTGGCATGATGCATCGTTGGGGGCTCGGCAGTGGCTCGGGAAGCGAGCCCAATCCGAAAGCCGGACAGGCGGTATAGGTCGATTGGCTGGACAGTTGGCATATGCATAACATAATTCAGGCATAACTATCTGTGGAAGTCCTTCAGCACACGAGAAAGAGGAGACTCGACATCCAACACTTCCCTGAATAGTTCAAACAAACAACAAGAAGGGCACTCTCTGACCTGAGGTGGGAGGTGGGAAAAGCGTCAGCTGAAGTTGTGGGGCGAATTCGTTGTCATCCCGTGGGCTTTCATGGAATAATGGAGTTGGAAACGCGCGACGGGCAAGGGAAGGAACAGTCTGAGCTGGTGGCACTATCTTGAAACAAGGGGCTGAGACGGGCACTTCAAGCAGTCGGTTCTCAAAGCTACAGTGGCTACGTGGCTACAGGTGGAGACTCGTGGGTCTGATGTTGTCGACTTTGCCGAACATGTTTTCGGGCCGTGAGCATGCCGCACTTTGCCATGTGCTCTCTGCTCCCACAGGTTCACAGGAGTCTTTGAGCAAACACTGCAGGCTGGGGCAGCACAAACACCGCTGGTGAGTACTGCAACAAAGCCCACCACCATTCAAATGCCACCCTGCGCTGCACAAGGGGGTGCTTGTGTTTTTTCGTCTACAGGATTATTATCCGAAGAAACACCTCGAAGCAAAAGAAGCAGGGTGAGACTGGGAGTGTCATCGTACGACAGTGAAACCTGATCAAATTTGGATGATTAGCCACTACCAGGGGTTGAAAAGGAGCCGGCTTAACGGACCAACATGTGCGTACCATCCACACTCTGGAAGCATTGCTTCCTTGATCTCCGTGGAAGAAATCACTCTAACTACGTGCCATCGCCAGGTCAAGTCTAGAAATAACAGTTCTTCCTGCCAATAAATAGACCACCAAAGTGTTCTCCAAAGATCTGGTTTCCGCTGGGCTTGAATGAACATATACTAGATTAAAGCAGAACAGTCAAGGGCAAAAGGTTCACACAATTCATGCACACGATTTTAGCTTTATTCCAAACATAGCGTTCATTCAGTGAATTTGGCACGTGCGGAAAACTAAAGTAAAAGTCAGTAAAGGTTGAACGGTTGAACCCTCACAAATATACTATACCCATTCCAAACCTACATGCATGAAGCTAAGCTTTCTACTTAAGTTTTGGGTGGGCCATGGTTCCAACTGTGTCCATGCAAAAAAGCTGGTTGTCTTGAAGGGCTCTTGGCGTACCCGTGATCCACACAGAGAGGCTCAGTATGGGTCTGAAGCACCTCTGGCTGTATTGGTTTGTGTGCCTTCTTTGCCTTTGATGAATTGAAAGGAAGCAAACATATATATATATATTTATATGCATGTAGAAGAAGAGAGAGAAAGTATCTTGGTATCTGTCATCTTCGCATCTCTTTGCCGGCCTCATCATTTTTGGGAGCAAATCTTCCAGCCAGGACTCTGTCCAACCCGAAAGTACAAATGTACTCCACGTTGCTCCTTCAAAGGCCCTCCAACAAAATCAAGAACCAAACTATAAACCCCTCCCAACAGCTCCAACTGGAAGTATCCACACCATATTTGGCCCATGACCTCCATCTCAACAGGTCGCGAAAAAGGTGGTGCCCCAGTCGGCCAGGCGACCCGGACGTTGTCTTGCCGCAGGAGTCCGCCTTCCGCCACATCAGGGCCTTCCAGCTGCTCGGTGGCCGCCTTGGAGGGTGGAAACCGAGAAAAACCGGGAATGGGGACTGAGGGGGCCCGGTGCTGAAGAGCTTCCAAAGGCTTTCCACGGCAACATCGGTGGCTTTCCACATCTCCAAGCACCGAAGACCTTGATAAGTTTTGAGTAAAAGCATGAAGTATATCAGAAATGACCTGTAGGGAAGTCCTGTTAAGGGACCGTCCGGTGGTCATGGATGGCTATATTTTTGGTTGAGTAGTGGTGCGACATGAATGGACACATGGGGTAGTCGCATCCTACGATAAGGAGATTGGTCGAGCGTCCGCATCCATGGATTCCATGGAGTCCATGCTCAGCTGGTGGACTCTTGATTCCAATAGTATGGATCCAACAAGGGTGCGGCACAAATACATAGCCAATTAAATACAGGTATGGAAAGGTCCGGGGATGTGTTCAATTCTGCTTCCTCGTGCATCCAAACGGCATGGAAAGGCGGTATCTTACCATGTTTCAATTATATTCATCTTGGGACTGGAACATTGCACACCAATTTCATCAACTTATATGAACAATTCCCTCTCAGTGCTGGCTTGGCCCTGTTCCGTTCATCTCCGCTGCAAGCTTGCGTCTTTTTTTGGATGCCACGTTTGGTGGGCAATCCGCTTTTCGGTTCTACGTAAAGACAGGAAACACCGGACGAAGTCTTGCAAGTAGGGTGTCGTGAAAATCCATCGCGATGGCAAACAAAGCCGAACATCCAAATCCTTGAGGCCCCCCAAAAAACGAATGTCATAGTTAATTCTGATGCCTGAGCCACCATATTCCATGTAAATAGGGACGGTCACCTGCTATATGTATATAACTATATAAACATGTATGTATATATATATATGCAAATATTGTAGGGTTTGTTGTTGAGTGGTCGACATGATGTGTGCGGGTGCAGTCCTCAAAGCCATTGGAGCGTTGTTCAATATAAGTCTTTCATACACGCTGCAAGCTCGTATCATGCACTACTGAATTCCTGAGGGGCGCCATTAGTGTCAGTGATGTGTACTCCAATCTGCTATCTCATGTTGAAAACCACTCTTTTCGGTTGCAAATCCTACAACAAATTGCTTATAAAAGCTAAACCACATACCACATAATTAAGCCAAACAATAGCAAAGTAGCACAAGGAAGGGGGGTTGTATTGTTCCATGATCAACCATCACCCCTCAGGCCACCTTCAAACTGATGAACCCACCTGATCAGCATTGATGAGCACCAGTCACAAACATTTGCCAACGTCAAACGTCTGCAGCTCATCTGATCATCCTGCCTTTCGGGAGCGTCCCTTTGATGGTTCTTCCGCCATCCCCCCATCCTGCTTCACCCTACCAATCTCCAGCAGTCTACTGCAAAGACTGATCATCACAGGGGACATGGCCGCTCAAATCACGAGGACTTAGCTGGCGGTCCCAGTGGTTGCACTGCACCAGTCTCTGAGTCTCTGATGTTCCACACCTAACATCACCGAACTCAGGGCTCATGGTAGAGGGATCTTGGACTGGATTCCAAAATGCATGGTGTGTTTTAAATGTGTTTGCCACTAGGTGTGCAGGTGTTCATCCCACAAATGAATATATAGATGATGTTGTTTTCTATCTGGACCACGGATCGGGTCCTCTCAGTAGCCACCGGAGCCGCCGTCCCCCGGCTTCTCAAGGATTTTCTTGAAGCGCTTCACACTCTCGACAACCTGAGGAAATGAGCTAATCAGTCCAGAAAAAAGGTCGATGTGTATTTGATCTGCCGAATGTTGGCCATAGTGCACCAAAAAATAAGAGCAATCCAAACATTGATGTCATATATCAGTCACATCACAGGATGCAAGGTTGCATTTACTCTTCATGTTCATGTGTTTCACCTGATACGGATTTGATAAGGTATCAGTTCTGTGGATGTAGACTAGGTGAACAAACGGATGAAGCAACACTGCTCGTCCACTTACAGCAGCTTTCTGATGAACGATCCGCGACAAAATACACTATAGATCAGGGCTACTAATGATCTTCTGGCAGAACAGGGGAACTATTGGGAGGGACACTATTGAGGCTATATCAGCTCCTATATTTAAATCTATTTTCATTGACTCTCATGGAAAAACATTGAACCTACGTGTTTCTATGTTTTTCTATGTTTTTCTATGTTGAGGCATAAGTTGGACATCAGGCCACCCACAACTAGATGTGATCAGGCCCCAAAGAAATCACAATGGTTGCACCACCAGCTACAGTAAATGCACCAGTAGGCTAGATAAGGAACAACCAATCCCACTGAATACACCAATAATCTTGTATAATTATAAGGCTGCCACCACTCAGGGCAGATTGTGCTGGGCCTTTGCAGCCTTTTTGGCACAGTGGCCCAACCACATCTTTTGTTTGTTGCCATGGGTGGGGACCGTGGCAGAAAAGAGAAGAAGCATAAGACTTTCAGCTGCAAATGAAAGAAAACTTTCAGAAACAAAAGGCTTTCAGTGCAGTCTCTTCTGAATGATGTTGGTGATTGATGTGAGTGATCAAGGAAGCCTCAACAGAGCAGGACTTGACTATTCTGTGTATAAATTAGGCCTTTGCATTTTGCCACTGTGGGACCCATACCACAGATGTTGGAATGATCTTAGAGATTCTCTTAAAAAGGTTGGCACCCTGTTTAAGACTTTCTTAAGTTTTGCATTATTCTTTAACATAAATTATGGCCCAAGTGGCAGCAAGACATGGTTCCAAAAAAAACAAGCCAAAAGAACAGAATTTGTCAACCAGAAGAGTGCCCATTCCAACCCATTCCTCCAATATTTGCCCTACATTCAAGAAGAAAGGGGCCTGCCAGAACCAGCAGACTCCACAGGAAAGGAGGGTGTATTTAACAGCATTTGGACCTTAAATAACTTTAATGCTTTAGGCCCAGTTGCTAAGCTAATGCGCTGGTTTAGTTGGTTCCAGTGTGACCACTACTATAGTGGTGAAATCTGGTTCACCAAAATGGTGATGGTTGACAGCCTCCTGCCTGAGGATGGGGTTCAGAATCAGAAAGTGAAAGAGACAGATCAAATGCATTTCCCTTCCAACCTGACCCCCAAACAGGAATTGCAGAAACTCAAGCAGCAGCATGGCTGCTATGCACTTGCACCCATGCTTGTAACCCCAGAATCCATGCAGGAGAAGGAACTAATTTCACTGATTTGCAAGCCATTATGGAGGCACTTTTCTAGCAAAGCATCCACAGTTCTGAAGCCTTCACAGGTCATGGCAGAGACCATAGAGAAGGCTTCAGGCCTGTGGAAGCAGGAGCTTTTGGACTTGGTGGTCAATGGTTTCCAGACACCTGCAGTGTTTAAGAAACTGTACCCAGAGAGGAAGTTTGGTGACTTTGAGCACAATGCACAATTCAATGCCAAGCTGCAAGTCCACTGCAAATTCCTTTTGCATTTGCTAGGTAAAAGGTCTTGCAGCCTTGTGTATACATACCTCAGACCACCTTTTAGGTACTGCTCTTTGTTGACAGCTTCTACACACAAGACCACACAGTTGAAAATCCAGAAAGACTTTGACAAAATTATGAGTTTGGAAGCTAGCAATGCCAGTGGCCAGAACTGTGGTCCTTTGGATTGCATTCACATCCTTGGCAGTTCTTTCATGAGACTCTTGTTTCTTCTCAATGAGAGGGACATTGCTGCAAAAAGGACTGATGCTTCCACACTCTTGGAAGTGGCTGTTTGCCACCAGGGCGATACAGCCTGTATCGAGAGCACTCATTCTGCTGCAAAGGACATTTTAAGAGACTCCAGACATAATGTGCGCTCCAGGATCCACAAACAATTTGCTGTTCAGAACTCCAAGGTCATGGACTCCAGGCGTTGGGACCATATAACTGTCTCTGATATGGAGAAGGCATCAGCAAGCATCAGAGCTATTCCCCCTTTTGGACCATACACCCACCCCAATTCACATAAACTAAAGAAGTGCTTTCAAGAGGTCATGAAGCAAAAGAGTGGTCAGCACTACTGGCCAGCAACCACCCCACAGTCTTTGTTTAATGAAGTCATATCATTTGAGTGGTTGGTTGAGCAGCATCCCAAAACCACAGATACATCCATGACAGCAGCCAACCTTTCTTGCCTGGTGGGGAAGGCAGGTTCAATAGTGGCAAAAAGGGATGGTCAAGCCTTCCTTGTCCTTCATGAGGGCAACTGTGGTTTCTTAGGCTGGGTGTTGAAGGCCAGCAGTGCAGCCCAAGGCTACCCATGTTTTGAGTGCAGTGTCCATCTTTCAGCAATTCAGTTTCAGCATGTGACTGACATGGACCAATGGGTTGATGTCCCATGGGAGCCTCAGTGCAAAGACATGTTTGGACCCCTTGTATTCAGGCAGAATGCACCAGCCAGAAAGCTGATTATGGCGAGGCTTCAGGAGGGCTTGGCCCTCACAATTGCGCAGGTAAACATGGTACTTGCCTTGCATGGAGTTGCACCTAAAAGGTCAAGGGCAAATGCTTACACTGCCTTGATTGAAATCTTCATTCAGGGAGAGCAGCAAAGAAAAGATTTTTTTGACAAATCCAATGCCTATCAACCAGAAGAGGAAGAGAAGGAAGAGGAAGATGAAGGGTACCAGGAGCTGTTAGATGCATTGGATGAAGCAGATGCAGAAAACAGGGGTGACCCTGACTTGAAAGCTGAGAAGAGTAGATTGAAGAAGAAAAAAACTCAGGGGCCAGGGACCCTTTTGGTAGCCCCAAGGGGCAAAGGCAGGGGCAGGGGCAGGGGTAAAGGAAAAGGCAAAGGAGGCAGGGGCAAGGGTAAAGGTAAGGGTAGAGGAAAGTTTTCCACACAGAAGAGATTCTTGGAGAAGCACCAGGAGTCAGAGCCAAAGCAGCCACCCACCAAAAAGGGGAAACCCTCCTTGCCTGTTGAGGTTGAGACCCCACCTGCCAGTTCTTTACCAAAGGATGACAACCCAGGAGGCCCATCATCAAGTTCAAAGGGGCCTGTTGATGCTGAGTCTTTTGATGCTTTGCTAGAGGGTAACCCAGGAGGCCAATCATCCAGTTCAAAGGGGCCTGGGCCAAGTGCACCTGTTGCTGAGTCTTTTGCTCCTTTGCCAGATGCCAGCCCAAAAGCCACATCAGGTGCACCTGAGTCTGTGATTCCTGTGCCAGATGCCAGCCAAAAAGCCACATCAGGTGCACCTGAGTCTTTGATTCCTTTGCCAGAAGGCACCAGCCCAGCAGAAAAAGCAGAAGCTGAACCCACACCTTCAGAAGCACCTGCAGCAAAGGCAGCAGCAGAAGCAGGAAGAGCATTGGCACCTGCTGTGCCTGGGTGTGCTTGCTTTCAATGTTTCTTTTGTTTCAGTGAAGTTTTTGGGTTTGGGTGTGTGGGTATGGTTTGAATGTCTCTGAATGTGTTTGTAACTACTTCTTTGTTGACTGAGAGTTGTGTTGTGCTTTGACACAGCCACTCAGGAAGCTACAGTCAGATCAAGTGGCCCAAAGCTACATGCAACTCCAGCGTTGCTTTCTGAGCTAGAGGGGCCTGGATTCAAATTTGTGTTGAACCACAAAGATCATCGCTTCACAGTGTCCTTTCAAAGGAAGGTTGGCATAAGTGCCCACTGGATTGGTCCACATGCACAGTATAGCTTCTCCAGGTCATTTGACCACAGCAATCCTGCAGATTGGATTGAGAAGCTCAAACAGTGTCATGAGTGGGGGTGGACCAAATGGTCCCTGGCCACTGACATACCAGAGGTGCAGCCAGCTGGAAGTGTTGGACAGGACCCTGGTATGGTTCCAGATTCCTTCATTGAGAGGTTGAGGCCAGTGATTCAGAACCTCCCAGAGAAGACAGTGTACACCAGAAAGACTTGATAAAAGAGGCTCATAGTGCTGCTGCTTGTGCTGCTTCTGTGTCTATGTTTTTCAATTTTTTTCTATGCAATTCTATGCAATCCTATGATTTCCAATTAGATTTAATCTTCTTCTATGTTGGCTTATAGGGTGGAAAACTGGTGAATAGTATCCCTGTGATTGGTCTCCCACATGCCTTGAATGCAATGATAAAGGAAGTAAGTCACACTGGTCATAACGCTATATAACGCTTACAAGACTTATATATAGGATTATGATTATATAGGCATCACCAGTGTGTGCAGTGTGCTTTAACGTTCGAGGTGCGGCGTGTGTGGTCCATTTGAGGAACCTGATGAAGGTATCAGCATCACCTCTCTGGCCCCTAAGTCCAGGCGAGCCCCTCATGGCCCTAATTCACAAGCAATCAAGCTCAACAAGCATCCCACACGCTGGACCACGCTGGTTACCAAGCTGCATGAGGCTGAATCTTCTCGAAGAGAGATTGACCTCATCATAGTTGCAACTGAAAACCCTTGCTGACTTGCTCATCGGCTCATTCATGACTGGGTGAATATCAAAAAACGCAGAAACAAATTTCTTGAGGGCACCTCGTCAACAGGGTATAGTATAGCTGCAGGAGAGGACAGCCAAGAACACATCGGAGCAATGCATTTGGATGTCATTAGATGATTTTGGTGATAGAATCAATAATATATTGAGATCAGCAATGTACACGGGACAACTGACATTTTCCAGGATTGATGGAGTAACCAGGGGCAAGGTGCATGACAGCTGTGTTTACTTTAGCTCGGACTGCACAAACAAAAATCGCCTCAGACCTGGCCGATTCTGAGCGATGGCGAGCGGCTAAACTGCCCCAGGAAGGTGATCTCACTGCACTTGCCATTGGTGTCAGGCACAGCAGTCACCAGGTAGCCTCAGGTTGCGACGTTCTTTTTCCGCTTTCGCCGAGAAGAAAGGGTGATGCAAGCAAACGTGCCGACATACACCGAACAAAAAACAAAGGTCGAGGACCAGCTTTGAGGAGTTGGCCCCCCAAAGGAAGAAGCACCTTATGCCTGAACTAACGACTGGAATCACTAGAATCGCACTTCGCGTGTCAAAAAAAACTGGTGATCTTATGTTTAGATTAATAATGTTTTTTGATGTTTTTTTCGACTTGATTTGATCTTCCTTGTTTTCTTATTGGTCCATGGGGCCATGTTTGTCGGTGCCTGGTCCCCAACATGGGTGTGGGTCAAAATCGGGCTACCTGGCTTGACCACAAAATAATGAACAGAATGCACGACCATGTCTGGAGGTTTTCACCCACTGGTGGGTGAGTTCCGGGCAACTCAGAAAGCTATGAACCACATCCAGTCACCAGTCCCGGGCACCGGAGGGCAGCACTTCTCCTCGGTACATGCCCTCCTTCGGAGGCCGCAAGTCGCAGCGCACGCTGCGACTACAAACGATGAAGACGTTGTGCTCCTCGTCCTCCTGGGGAGTGGAGCCAAGGATGGATGGACGGAACTAGACAACAAGCACAGAGCCAGTTACTGGTACATTATATTTTATTTATGTATAATTGTATATGATGTTACATGGCTTGATTGATTGTGATTGGTACATCTGCCCCTCTTTTGCTGTCCTTTTGGAAGTGCAACTGCGGTGTTTTTTGATGTTTTTTTACATCAGTGAAGGAGGACCATCCGGTGCAAATGGTGAATCAACGTGCGCTGATGGATCTTCATTCGGTGCGTATGGGATAACATGTGTGTGTGTGTGTCAAACCCTGTTTCCAAGGGTCTAATTTAAAGCAGGGGGACAGAGCTCTCTGATGCTACTCTGTCCAACGAAGCTAGGCATCAGAGAGGGAAGCATCCACTGGCCATGGATGTGTACCTGCTTTAACGGTTGAACAAGCTGTCCAGTTGACCTTGTTTGTTTTCATGGTTCTTCATGATACTCCCCCTAAACCTTCCCACCGCGTTCTTGCAACCGAGCCGCGCGTTTTCGTGAGCGTTTCGTTTTCGTGCTTTCTGCAGACTTCAAACCATTTTGTTCAAACATCTACAAGTTTTGCGGACTCTTCACCTTACCGTTCTTCACCTTCCTTCCCAACGTGGCAATTGAGTTAACTGAAAACCAATGTCAGAGTGTGTTTTGAAACCAATCACATAGAAAAGGTGAGCTGGGAAGGGGGTAGCCCCGTTTTCCATCATGTTCAAATTCATTTAATGTCCTCCCTCCCGACCAATGGACCAAGAACCCGAAAGAACCGCCCTGAAATGTACGATGCAAACGGCTGACGCTTGGTGTGCCATCACCAAGTTCCATGTCCTGATGGGCGCGAAGGACCAGCAGCTCTTCCTTCTTGGCATCTTGGCTTGAGTAAACCATGCGTACCTCAACAAGCCGGCGGGCCCTTGGAACACGACGTTTCCTTTAGCAACAGGTGGTGCCATCCACTTCCATGTTAATTAGTCAGTTGGGGGGTATCATGTTTGTATTGGTTGAGTGCTTCAGGGTATTGCATGGTACCGTATCTCCATACTCAATACCGTAACGTATCTCCCTGCAGAAAAAAACCGAATGCACGTCCTCTTGCACGGCCCTGAGAAACTAGTCCGCCATGGCCCATTGTCAGTGGTCATGCTGCATCACTAGATCCAGGAAGGCCATACCTGCATTTGATTGAAGTGTGAGGTAAGTAACGCACCCAAACCTGACACTGCTTCATTCTGGCCCTTGACTTTTCATGTGCCCCAGTCCATCTAACAGGGCAACTCGTCAACTCACGTCGATCGATCTGCCAAATCCGCCAAGAAACAAGGTCGGCGTTCTCCCCGCAGCTCTCCATTTCAGAAACCTCCAAGCATCCCAAGTCGAACTCCGGCCTCTCGGAGACGCCGGCGGAGACGTCCCCAAGGTCGGAGAAAAACAACACCCACGTGCTGTTGTCAACAGGGGGGTTTGCTATCCCATTTCGCTAGAGAATATGGCCTTCCCAGGCCGCTATTCACTTTCCACGGGTTGGGTGTGCGTCCATTTGAGGCGTCCTGGAGGGTCCAACACCGGGCCGCGCCTCCTGCTGGCATCTTTCAGCAGCTCAAAGCAAGCCTCGGAGTGCCAACGTGGGGATCAAACCAGATCCAAGAAAAGACTCATGGGGAAATGGCCATATGAGACACAACTTCCACAAACAAACTGTGCTTCCCCGGCAGGACACAAACTCAGGGTGATTGAGAGCTTACTGGGCTCAAAAAACGTCCGTGCTCAGGTGATACTGTGCCAAGAACTACCCTGAACTACCCTGGACGCAATGCTTGAGGTTAAATTGGTTGCTGTCCGGATTTCATTTGGTCAGTCACAGTGTGCTGTGTGAGTGAGAGGGGTCAAAGGACAAATAGAGAACAACTCAAAACACAAAAACATATAATGTCAACTGACATCAACCGACTATGATTATTCTTAAGTTTAGATCTTACATATATGACTTTGTAATATATGTAGCATATATGAACATGATGCATGTTTGATGTATATCTGGTCAACTCTTTTTTGAAGCTCAACTCCACAGGCGATCGCGATGAAGCCACCCCAAGGGACCCTTGGCGTCGCTTGCACCGTAACCTGCACTGGGCACAAATGGGATCTACGAAGTAATAAAGATTTGAAAGTGATTCTCCTCTGTTGAGCTCTTGAACCAGATTCTCAGTCGGCCAATTGAAAGCAAATATATACCGATCTATTTTCGCTCTTGGACCTCCATGCACTCTATTAGTTGGCCCCCACGCCTGGAGCTTCAAGCGCGTCACCGAGGCAGTGTTGCTCAGGCCGAACTCCACCTGATGGTTCCCAAGCGGCCGTCGTTCAACCCAGGACCGGAAGGGGATCGATCGCATGGCAATCAATACCCTTTCAGCCAACGTCGGCATCGGCATAACTGCACTTCCACACATCATTCATCATATAAAACCACATCATACCACACACCCATGACGTTAGCTTCTTGTTACTAGTAACAAGTGCCACGCTAGTAGTAACAAGTGCCTTACTAGTAGTAACAAGTGCCTTACTAGTAGTAACAAGTGCCTTACTGTGCCTTACTAGTAGTATACAAAAAAATCCACGTCTTCGACCAAAACGGTGCCACGTAACTTCACCGAGTAGCCCAGCTCTTGACACCTCCGGGGTCGGCAAGCATTCGTCGTAGGGAGCATATGTATATACATACTGGGAACAAATCACGTAGGAGTTAAGGTGTAGAATATAGTAGGGTAAGTCTTATGTCATGTCGGAACAAAGGTGTTGGCACCTCACCGTTATAAGATGACCATAGGTAGAGCAGGATGAGATAGGACTTGTGGCACAGTTGAAAGAACAGCCTTGTATTGGGTTGCACGGGCAATCTGGTGATGCTTCGCATTATCTTTTTGTTTTTGCCTGATGACATTGGATTCATACACTCCGGACACAAAGGGGATATGGCAATTGACTTGGGAATGTGTGAATTCCCATGTATGTTTTGTAAATCCCATGTCATCCGAAGGTGGTGTATATATAATATATATATATATATATTACACACCACTATACACACCCTATAGGGCTTCTGGCCAACCTCCGTTTCGCTTCAGCGGTTGGATGTGGTTGTGGTGGGTGCCAGGAGGGTCTAACTACTTTCTGAGGATGTGGAGTTGAGGTTATAAGTGCACGAATGCTTTGAAGACAATGCCAACGCTTCCCACAGTCACATCTTACCACTGGGACCTGGAAAAAAACACAAGAACAACTTGGAATATGTTTTCTAGACTCGATTCCTGCTTGCCCCTTCTGCCAATTTCGTGCAGTTTCTGTCCTGCCCTTTTGGTGCGTCTTGTGGGCCTTCGTCGGTGGCCAAGCGCTCCCAGCGCAAGGTGGCATTGTCATTGAGGCAAACGATGCACGAGATGCACTGCACGGCCACCTGACCGAGGGTTGGTCCGCGGGTGGATGGTGAGTCTTACACCTGAGACCCAGGTCAGGTCTCACCATGCAAGAGAGCCAGCGCCCTCATCACTACAATCCAAAGGGCCTACACTTTAGAATTGAGGATGAGGGCCGCATAGGCTCACCATTCAGTGCCCACAAAGCCCTTACTTGCCCCACCAAGTCCTGGCCGTGCTCTGGAAGTTCCGGGCCGCATAACGGGCGCACAGGTGAGGCAAGAATATACAATACATGTGTTCTCCAAAAGCTGACCCACCTTCAAAGTACAGGAATGCAACCGAGAAAATGGTCTGAGAACATGTTATTTACGACGACATTTAAACACCAGCCAAGCGGGAATTTCTGCTGAAATTTCAGCAGCAATTCCCGCTTGCCTGGTGAACTAAATATATAGAAGCAAGAGGTAGCAAGAGTATGTCTGTCTTGCAAACAACCTCCAGCTTCGTTTGGTCAAGCCGGGAAAGGCATCAAAACCGCCAAGATCCGACATGTAGAATATGATTTGCCAAAGCATGTTGGTTGACCCACCATATACCTGCTGGCAATCCTACCATATACCTGCCAGCAAAGCCACCCAAGTATCTGATTTGCAAGCTGTTGCGAGTGGGCACTCTGCACTTTGAAGGACACCATTTTGCCAAACATGACGTCCTTCAACGTGTCAAAGTATATAATCGGACACTAAAAAGGGCAATATTTGCGGCGTCGTCATCCCCTGTTTAACTTTCGCAGGGGGAGTTCTCTTTGGCTTGTCTGTTTTCATCTAGCAATCTCTCCAAAAAAATACTTGCTTTTGCAAATTCGACAGAAACTTTCGCGAACAGGCTCTCAATGAACCTAGGCCTTATGAAGACCTTTTGATCAACTACCATCCCTACCTAGGGATCCAAGTACCTTCTCAGAAGGCACCTGGACCCTCCAAACCCACCCCAAACACCTTCTGAGAAGGTACTTGGATCCCTAGGGAAAATATATATAGGGTTGCAAATATATTTCTGTTTTTTTTGTTTTTCGTGTTTCGTGGCAGGTGCAGTACTTTGTGGACCTTGCAAAGCACATTTCGTGGCAGGTGAAGGACTTTGTGGGCCTTGGAGTGCAGAGTTTGTGGCAGGCGCAGGACTTTTTGTGGGCCTTGAAGTGCAGATTTCGTGGCAGCTGTAGTACTTTGTGGTCCTTGGAATGCAGATTTTGTGGCAGGCGCAGGACTTTGTGGACCTTGAAGTGCAGATTTCGTGGCAGATGCAGGACTTTGTCGGTGTGGAAGTGTAGAGTTGGTGGCAGGTGCAGGACTTTGTGGGCCTTGGAGTGCAGATTTCGTGGCAGGCGCAAGACTTTGTGGACCTTGAAGTGCAGATTTCGTGGCAGGTGCAGTACTTTGTGGATGTTGAACTGCAGAAAGATAGAAAGATAGAAAGATAGATTGATAGATAGATTAGATTAGATTAGATTAGATTAGATAAGATAAGATAAGATAGGATAGATAGATAGATAGATAGATAGAGGAGGCATATTTGCTTGGTTAGAAAGTTTTGCACCGGGGAGTTCACCTTAAAATATTGATTTCGTGGCAGGCGCGGGTGTCGGGGATGAAGTGCAGATCCCCCAGCAGCACACCAGATCCAAAGGTGAGCAGCTCGTGCTTGCTTGTTTGCTTGCTTGCTTGCTTGCTTCCTTGTTTGGTTTCGTCTCTGCAACGAAAACAACAGGAAAAGCAAATACAAAAAGAGAAAGGAGAACAGCTGCCAAAAGAAAGAAAGAAAGAAAGTTAGATAGATAAATAGATAGGTATAGACAGATAGATGGATAGGCCAAAAAGCCAAAAGCCACAAAAGCCAAAAGCCACAGAAGCCACGAAAGCCACGAAAGCCAAAAGCCACAAAAGCCAGAAGCCACAGAAGCCAAAAGCCACAAAAGCCAGAAGCCACAGAAGCCAGAAGCCAGAAGCCACGAAAAAACAAAAAAAATCCAAAAAAGAAACAAAAAAAATCCAAAAATAAATACCCCTCCATATATATACCCTACAAGTCTAACAGCCTTTCTATTAAAGGCGGTTATCACAACAGACATTATCATAATCACCTTTTTGGGGATATGGTTCTTGGCACATGTATGCACTGACGTCTTTTTCCCACGTGTGGCCATCAACCACGTTGTCGCGAAGACGCCAGAAGCCTAAGATGCTTCATGAATACAATTCAAACAACCATCTCCCAAGTTCCAGCATTCTAAGCTAGTTAAGTTGAAACCAAACAAGTCAAACAGCCATCCCACAAGTTATAGGATTCGATCTTGAAACCAGGCAACTCTTTCATCCGAAATGTAGTGCTCTTCAATCGTAGCCGCCCAATTCGCAATGTCCATCGCGATCGATTCTTCCAGTGCGTGCCACCCCCAACTCCTAAAACAGATCTAGACTAGAAGTCAAGGTAAGAATGGAATACAGCAGAATCCGACCCAAGATCCAAAAGTCCATTGAGCCCACTAACAACGGAAAGTAGTTTAGCCGGGGAACGTTTCAGCCAGCCCATCGCGTCCTCATCTATGTAGGTGTGCCAAAAACGCCAATTGGCACCTTGGGTCAATCAACTTTAGCCCTATACAGCATGATGGTATGATTGATCATGCAAGGCTCACATGGTTCTGCATTTAAAAGCACTGCATCATTCAAAGGCACGAGTCACCAGTGCATCCCAAATGAGATGGGCAAACATCTCAGCCAGGCAAACAATGGTGGACTCAAAGTTCAAAACTTACAATTGCAAATAACATAACGTCTAGAAGATTTCTAGATTTGACTGCAAGATGTCGACTATAGCTTGCAAACAAGGTTCGTGGAGCTTCGGACGGAGGAGGAAAGTCTGCTTGGATTCCCTGGGCCGGTCCGTATTGGTTGCAAAAAATAAAGCAGGACAGTACATGCTTTAAATTTGTTCAACAGCAACCCCACCTTACTGACAAGATTTGTAGACATGTATAGCTCTTCAAGAACAGCATGCCCTCCTTCCACATCTCTCTGGCCACGGATGAAGGCCTGAATGAACAACTAGTTAGTGCAAAGCGAGCAAGAACTATCAATTCAATCAATAGCTAGTAAACTGGTGACCATGATGTCAAGGCGCAACCTTCTCCCATTGGATTCGCTGAGAAATTGCACCCGCGCAATGGAAGTCCTGGGCAGACTATTAATTAAGGTGATGTATGAGGGCCACTAACCAGCGATATGGAAATACAAAGGTTTGTGTCGTGAGTCGTGAATGAGGTCAAGGTTCAAACAAACAGTGGCTAGTTGTAATCGATCATGGTCTCCATGCACACCAGAGTCAGTGGCAGCTCGAAGTTCATGGGCTAACCACTCCATCACAACCCGCCCATTGTATGCTTTACAGGTCATCAAGCGGTGACCATCTTTCTTCTTCACCTCGATCAAATTTATAAAACTCACTAGTTTCTCGACCACAGTCATGTTCATCCAAACATGACAATTTTGGTTTGGACATGACCCCAAACTGCCAAGGTACCAGTCTTGCCGTAAAAGGTGGTTGACTGTGTTTGATGCGCATTTGAATGCAGTAGGATAGAAAGCATCTGTAGGCTTCATCCAGTTGTTCTTGGAAGTTGCCTCCATGAGATCCAAAATGGTGAAGTTCTTCAGCCAACAGGATCCTCACACTGCATCCGAGCAGGAAAGACTGGTGCCTTCAAAGGAAAAACATAGTAATCATACTTATAGCAGTGGACCAAGGGCATAGGCATAGGGATCAGCCACCTACAGTAGATCCATGAATAGTATGTTTCAGATCATGGCATGGCAATGGGAACCTTTGTGCTTCACTTCCTCTATACGTGCCCTGGCATGTGGCGCTGGTGTATCGCGTGGGAAGGGACATCAGGAGGAGGTGAAACAAACCAATGGAGCTTAGGCGCAAAGCCCCGCCGTTTGTGGCATATAGCAATCCCAACTGCAGCGTGTGCATGGAGCAGACTTTGATCATGCCAGGGTGCCAACCATCCAATAATATCAGTGGACCTTGGATCCAATCTATGAGCTGCACAGGGAAGATTAATGAAGGCAACAACTCAACCCCTGAACCCACCCCAAATAGAAACGATGCATACGACATAGTCATTGCATCAAGTCGCAAATGTTTTTGTCTGGTAACCTTCGTGCGCAGAATTGGGCGGTGCCAAACTCTTGACGTAACCAGTCACAACTCTGCTCATCAAAAGTGTAGTAGCGCATACCCACTGGCCCGTTTGCAGTAGCAGGACATCGGAAACATATGTCATTTGAGACCCAGCTTGCATTGAACCGGAACGTAAATTTGTGCCACTCACAGTCACCTCTGTTTTCAGTGACTGCAAAGCAGTCAGAGCCATCAGTCAGGGGCTTTCCTGCCAGTGGTGTTTGCAAAGGTTGTCCCCCCATTGTATGTGTTGGGTGAATTCCAATATATGCAAACTGTAGGCTCCATACGATGTAGCGGAATACCTGATTGAGTGTCCTATTGCGGAAGATCTGTTTTGTATCCCCACACCACAGGAGGAATCTGCTGGAGCGAACAGAGCGTGGTCTGAAGAGCACAAGGTTCAAGAATATTCCAGTGATTTTTTCCTGCCTGTAATTTGTCGGCAACCGAGCCGAATCTCCGTAGAGCCCCACAGGATGAAGCGTGTGTGATCCTGTGTGGCTCACAGCCCACAACTCACCTGCTTCCTTAGCACTCTCCCAGTACGCTCTCCGTTCCTCCACAGAACAGGTGTAGCCAGCTTCATTAAAGCAATATGCCAGCACCTCATGAGGAAATAGCATAGGTTGCCTTTGGAAAATAACTTTTCCCTTGTTCTTGGGGTCCTTGATCGGAACGTGGATCCAATGAATAGCCTTGCATGCCGCCAAAGCCAAGATTTTGAAGAGTAAGGTTGATGATAGTCTTGCACCCAGCAATTACAAAAAATCAAATGCACACTCAATTGAGAAACCAGAACAAACTCCCAATCAGAAGTTAGCCAAGTAGCAACTCCAATATCATTGAAGGACCAAAAGTCTCGACTGTCGTTCCAACCACTCATAGATCCCAATTTGTTGCTATCAGGGTGTGCATACCCCCTGGATTCCTGAGACAATGGTCTCACTATTAATGAACGATGCAACTGGTTCAATCCCCAACTATGCTTTCCAAAGAATGCACCCTTGCATGCCCCCAACTTTCACACATGTCACATGCATCTAAGGTGCTTTGACGTGAGCCCTCAAGTTCTTCATGGCTTGATGAGTCGAAGACACCTGAGGTGCGGTGTCAGTGATTGGTCAGTGCAAAGGCAGCGGAGCAAAACATGCACGCATGATCATGATCATGATATATGATATGTATGCCCTCATGAAGCCAATGAACTACACGGACGATATATGCAATCAATGCATTGCATATGCATTGTAATAATTACTTAGCAAAGCACATTTGCCAAGCCACCCCCCTGCTGACACAATCAATTTGTTCTTGGAGGACATGAGGTTGTTCAATAGCAGGATCATCACCTGACCAGAACTGGTTTTGCGAAAATAATCTATCAGTGTGCTGAAGTGTATACAAACCCGCCCAAGTTTGTATGCACTGCAAGCACGGCCAATCAGGGAGGAGGTATGCAACAGCACTTGACCAAACATGTCTTTTTCTGTGCTCACACCCCAAGTTTCAGGTTGCCAAAAGCCAGCAGCTCTGAACTCGCTTGCCACAGGTGGGCAAAAACGCTTCGAACGTTGGGGGCCAAAGCTGGGCTGGGCAGTGTGTCTCGATCCATGATCAATCCGGAATCCACAAGTACAATGTTTGAGCATGTTATATATTAAATGCGATGAAGTTGCATTGTATGATCATGGCCCCCAAGCACTTGTACGATTGATCCCTAGGCCCCCTAAAGCAAATTGTTCCTAAACATTTGCCAAAACCTAAGGTTCCCCACCAGACTCAGAGCCACCTTTGATGGCCTAGCATCAAACTACTTCATGTTATTGTCCCTCAAGAAAGTGTTGAAATCTGCAATCACTTCATCCATCTTGGCCGTATCCTTGAGCTTAGGCTCTTCGCCAACCTTCAAGGATGGTGTGTTTGTGGATTCAGTGGGTTCAACAAACCTCAAAGAGTGCTGTTGCAAGAGTGTCAGAGTCGACAAAAATGCTGGTGATTGATCTGTATTTGACATGGAAAAAGGTTTGGGCAATTTGGGCTAGGAAGTGCACACTGACAAAGGAGGTGTCGCCTGAGCCTTGTCGATCAGCGATTGCATATGGTCTCTTTGCTTCTTCATGGCGGACACGTGGGGCTTCATCTCCCCAAGGAAGATAGTCTTCAAACTCTTGGACCTGTCAACACCATCATAACAAACTAGCAACAACCAAATGGTTCACGCATTAACGTTGACCTTGCGAAAGAGCGTGCTGAGGACAAGGCATGCTTTCAGCTTTGCCGGTCAATGCCGAGGCTTTGGCAATTGCATTGCTCAGCTTTGACAGGGCCTACCATGCATCAACATACTAGTTCATGAGAGGACCCCACGTTCAAAGATGTTCAAAGCAAAATCATATCCCCCAACTTTTAAATATAATTTGTGTTGAATTGCACGCAAGTTCAACACTTTGTCATGTAGAAGTGTACACATGCATGCGTGAACACATGTCACCCAAATGACATATTTCATGCCTGCTTGGCTTTCGATACAGCTTTGCCCAACTCCTGCTTCTTCTTCCTTTCCTCTTCCCTCGCTTTTTCCTCAAGCTCTCTCTTCTCACGGCGATCCTTTTGCGCTTCAGTCTCCTTCTTTGGCTTCTTTGGCTTCTTGTCTTTCTTTGACTTCTTGTTGGCCTTTGGCTTCTTCTTCTGACAGCAAGCACAGTGCCACTGAAGTATGCATGGATCCTTCAATAATTACTTAGCTTGCAATATGCATGCACAAATATGCACAATCATGCACATAATAACAATGTCACACCCAGCCTTTTTGGAACTACTGTCTTCAGAAGCTGAAGAAGATGAAGTAGATGGTGAGGCCGTGCGGCTTGTACTTGATGAGGATGTTGAAGAAGAACGGGTTCTCTTCTTACCTGGGCCCATGGGCACTTTCAACTCAACTGACAACCGTTTTGAACAACACAGGTGAACATATGTGATCATGAATGAAATATATGAAACCACCACCTAGCTACCTTTTTTGGCTTTGCCATCATTCTTCTTGTTCTTCGATGACTTCCGGGCTCGAGAACGATCTCGAGAACGAGAACGACGAGAACGATCTCGAGAACGACCACGTCCCCTCCCAGCATCTTCATCGTCCCCATCAATTCCCTGAAACAGATCTTCAAGGACTTCATCCTGTTCATCGGTTTGGGAGTCCTCCGTCCAAACCAGATACTGCTTCACGCCCTTAGATGGACAATCAAAATAAGATCCACACATAATTGTTTTAATGCGCATGCACAAATAATTCACAGGTCAGCCTTTATAATTTTATTGATCCACACATGCATGTGCATCATTCTAATTTAATTTGAATTAAGGCACTGGGGCATCGGGATGATCTCTAACCTGAAGTGCCCGTTCTGACTCCTCCAACGCCTCCTTGGTGTCACAGATTTGACGGGCCACATCCTTAGAGGCATACTTTTCAGCGATTTGCTCAAAGGTCAGCCACTGCCGTGATCCACGGCAAAGGTGCCGTGAACGTGATGACATCTTCAAATATACCTCTGAGGACTTCCAGTGACCTTGGCATCCAATCCACTGCTCCATCAAGATTTGCAAGCGAGGGCTGCCTGGGCTGACCACTTGTCACCATTTATCATGCATGAGTTGAACTAAAGATGCAAGCATGCTGCATGCCTGTGCATTTGGTCAGCTAATCATGACAAGTTGCACCGGTAGGCTCGCATGCCAGCATCTCTGATGCATTTCGGAGTCATCTTGTCTGAGCGAGCGCCGGCCAAGAAAGCCACACAAGCTTGGTCATGTTGTACTAATAGGATCAAAAGAGACGCTGATGAACTCACAATACACATGCACATCTTCACACACATTTGGGCATATTGGGACCAAGTGGCTTTCAAGTGATCTCTTGAACCGCATGAATCGTGCATGATGAGCTTTCTTTGCCCGGACTTTTTCTGCTTCTTCCTCATCAGCCTG
Organism: Durusdinium trenchii; assembly: GCA_963970005.1. Taxonomy (NCBI): domain Eukaryota; class Dinophyceae; order Suessiales; family Symbiodiniaceae; genus Durusdinium; species Durusdinium trenchii. The sequence goes on along the minus strand of CAXAMN010016669.1, from coordinate 1,046,916 downwards.
TGGATCATCCTTTTCATCTTCATCTTCATGTGCGCTCTTCTTGTCACTGTTCTTGTCAACCTTCTTGTCATCCTTACTGTCATTCTTTTTCTTGAGCTCATCCTTCTTGGTAGGACCACTGGTACCTTTCCGCTTCCCACTTGAAGTGTCTTCCACATCTGCTGTCTCACCTCGCTTGAGGCTCTCATGCACTGCTGTTGCCAGCGCTGACTGATCCTTTGGTTTTCCATGTGGAGTGGTCTCCACTTTCGGCATTACACCCTCATGCTTCTTCTTTGACTCTTCTCCCTTCCCTTGAGATCTGGCCACAGGCGATGCCTTGGCTTTGCCTGTAGCTTTAGCTGTAGCCTTTCTTTTAGGCTCAGGTGCACTCTTCCCTTTGGGCTTCCCGCCATCATCCAAGATCTGCTTGCTTTGCACCTCCCTGCGTAGCTTCGGGGCCGAGGTCTCATTCTCAGCAGCTTTCTTGCCATTGCCTGGAGGAGGTGTTTCCAATTGCTTCTCATGCTGTAGAGCTGCGATCCTGGATCCAGCCCGGGCATTGCGCAATGCTTCAGGAGTAGATGCTGGAACTGTTGTAGCGTCACTGTTTCCTGGCGGAAGGGATGCAGGGCAACCCATCAAGGGAATCAAGGGCAATTAAAAGGGCTTGGTGGATATCTCTTGGAAACAATAATAACAATATCGATGGGCATGTGCACACAAGTAAGGCATTGTTGGTTTTCTATCAATGGTTTCTACACGCAACATCCATCGACCCGATCCCACAATAAAGAAGTCCTCGATTGAGCTTTTCAGATGCTTTTGATCTTCGAATGCCAGAACTGCGGGAAGCAGATGGCCTAATGCAGTGCAGCGCAGTATAAGCCATGCGATAAATCCAATATAGATAGATGCAAACATGCTGCTAAGAACAGTCACTAATTCAATGAACGTACCCCAGGCCCCTATCACAACTAAATTCAACCCCAGTGACTGACCACCCACTTGTGCATCGTCCGGAGGATCCACTTGTGGTTCATGGGCAGCATCCAATGCAGCAACCCTCTTAGCCCGCGTTAGAGCCCTATCTAATGCTTGTTGGACAGCATCACGCGCCATGGTTGCACCAACAACCCTTCCACCAAAAAGCTTTTGCGACCTCTTGATCCTTTCGAACATGCACGTGATATACATCATGATGCATGATCCAGACCTACACAACTTGGACAAATCACATAAAACATGTGCTGTATGATGCATAGACAGGAGCGTGAACAGACATCGCAATTCCAACTTGTTTTCCCAAAAAACACCACAAGTATGGTAAATTTCGAAATACTTCAAAAAAGTGGTGTTTTTGGGGGTAAGTCCGTTCACGGATAAAAATGTCGGTTCATGGATAAGAATGTCCGTTCACGCTCCATTCACGCACCCTTGGGTTTTCTACGGGGTTGTGTCCTGTTCTGTCAGGCCTGGGCAGCTCATGGATCACATCATGACCCCCTTGTCCTGTCCTGAGCTTTCCAATGCACAGCCTGGTCCCTGTGTTAGCACACAGGCACCCAAATTAATCAGTGGGCCTGCCGTGTTGCATGACTAGATTTTATAAGGGATTTCCAACCTACTACTATCTAGCTGAGGCCCACTGACAAAATCGGTTTGTACCTTCCAGCAGCCTTTTCACTAGCCAAGAAATCTTGAATTTCCTTCAAAGATGCATGCCTCCAGTTGTAGGGAGCCTGTCAGCATTGCAAGCGTATGACCCCAATGGGACCCCAATACATGTGCATGTGCATGTTTGGCACATCTACCACTCATGAGATGATCCAGGCTCATTGTCAACCCAAGCCTTCAGAATGGCATCCTCACCTGCATGCCTCAGGTCCTTCGCAGCCTCCTGGACACAGGCCAGCAGGGTCTTCTTGGCGGGGGTATCTGCCTCAGGGCGGTTTTCCAAGGCCAGTAGATGCCACTAGTCTAGTACAGGACCATGTAATAATAGTTAGCACGTAGCAAAGTCCAGGGCTAGATTTCTACCCAAGGTTCTGTGAATTGGTGGTGCAATTCAGCAACCCGCCGGCCATAGTGTGGAGGGTACACAGCACTGTTGCGCAACCCATAGTTCCCGGACCTCAGGTGATTGATGTTCTAACCCCCAAAGTTTTTTTTAAAGCACTTTGTGGTATTGTGGAGATGGTCAACCAATCAAAACTGTAGGCAAGGGGCACTGTGATTTTTCCACGCTTGTTGATTCCCTTCACCACCATTCGCGCTTGGTTCCGCTTTGAACGTTGCCGCACCCTTTTAGATATAGATTTCTTCAGTTTCCACACCCACGGCCTTAGGTATGTGATCGTATCATGATCATATTGATTCGATATGTGCAAATATATAAATAACATTTCCACATCATGTGGCCAGGATGCGCCACCCCAAATACTTTGGTAGGCTTGATAGTTGCATGGCCATAGCACCCCATGGAACTCAGATGCAAATGCTCACTCTGGAAATTGATGTATACATCCATGGATCCATATAATTTTTGCATATATACTGCACATGATGATCACCTGCCTGGCCAAGTAGCAATGACACCTTGGACCAACTGAAGATCCGTTGCGCAACCTTTTGCAAGTAGCAGATATAGGGAAAGTGAACCATGGCACTGGAGGAGGGCTGTTCGATGGCAAAGTACACTCCCCGGCAAAGTCCAATCAATAGTAAAAGGACCATCCGTGAGGTGATCCTTAGATTATTTGGGGGGCCCATCACCCATGGTCCATGTCCATGTCCAAGTGACATCGATCAATGGTGGGACCTTACAGCAATGATTCCTGCTGGCCAGGCACACGTTCGCGTCCCTTACATACTTGCGGAGGCTGGCAAGACCGAAGGGAGAAGTGCGGGTTCGACCATGAGTATTGGAGTTGATAAACACGAAACTGCTGCAAGGTGGTCCAGCGTGGATGAGGGAACCAGGACGTAGTCGAAGTGTTAGGGCCACCGCCCTCATGAAGCCCTCCCTGAGTGTGTCCATGGCAACCATGAAAATTCCAATGTTCGTATGTGCGCATGCTCTAAGACGTTTGAGGCCAGGACATTGTCAGGATGTCCCCGTGGACTCCTTGTATCTCCTTGTCGAAGGTAGCCCTGAAACTGAAACCCAAATGAACATGGACCGATCTAGGATCTAGAAGGTTTGGTTTTCAAGTTCCAGACACTTTCCAGGCGTTGAGGGATCCATCCTCATAGAAGCCTTACAATAAACCCAATGTAAGTTACCAACTAGTTGGCACAAGTTCACAAACTCGAACCACAAGACGCCAGGGGACGAAATCCATTTGCCACACTGCATTTTCCAGCAAATAGATCAAGATGGTCAATATCCTGAGGGAAGCAGGTAAGAGTCAACAGTTTGGGTTGCTGGGTATGAGGACAGCCCATGCCAAATGCTAGGTATCACGCTCGAGCTGCTTGGTCCACTTGGGATATATAGTCAATGACATGCAGCCTCAAACAAACAAAGTGCAAAACAAAGTGCACCTGTTGGTCCCAAGAAATGGTGCTAGTATCATGTAGTAGTCTTTTTTTGACACCAAGGAACGCCAAGATTGGACCGCCAAGTAGAAGGAACAAGCGTGCTTGGTTTGAAGTAAGGCTCATAGGGCATTTTGCCATAATGAAGCCAAACCCCAACTGATAGAGAAGTTCAATTTCCCTCAAAAATGGCTACACATGCATGAGGGTTCCAACAATTCAGCTCATGACTTGCACTGCAAGGTCCAAGCACAATGTGCAATGTGCAGTGCACTGAATGCAAAAAGCCAAATTGATAATTGTTTTTCTTTTCATCACTCCTAAGTCTTGTTGCTATTAGCACGTGTGTAAATGGCACACGTGAGACCCCCGCCAAATTGGCAAACATGTCACACGCACAGTACACCACGCCTGCCTACGATAGATTGCATTATAAGATGTCCACGTTTGTTTCGAACGTATCTAGATATATCTAGTATCAATCGAAGCACCATTGCAGGTCTATGACGTGGCTCCTGCGCGGGTCCTCAAAACATCGGGCCCGGGCAATATCAGGCTTCCACAGGCTCCCATCCAGCCAATTTCTTGGCCAGGCACCACCTCAACTCGAAATACGAATTGGTCCCACGTTGCCCCATTACCGTGTCCATGATCCAAGAACTGCATTGATTGTTGGACAGTCATGATCTTTGCAATAAGTCTTGGACGCTGCATACGCACCACCATTCTTGGTCCACCCAAGGGAGACTCCATTGTGACTATTCTCCTCCGGGCGCGCAGCACTTGTAGGAACATAAGAACATAACACTTGTTTGTGTGCATGATATGGGATCCAGGAACACCGGGAACCATATATGAGCCGAGTTGCAGCAACTTTCAGGTCAAAAACCTGGTTCACTGCATGCAATCGCTCTTCCGGCACTGGCTTGACATAGTAGGATCGGGTGTACATCCTTGGCCAAAGCCGGGTTGCATGCACTATTGTAATTGTTTGATTAGATTTAGATTAGATTGCATATAATTTGATGGGTGTAGCACCCAATGTTCATTCCAATAAATATATTTGAGGATGCCACAAAACCCCAATTGGTGCCGCAAACTCCTTCGGACAGTACTTCTTCAAGCACTCCTTGGGAAGGTAGAGAGTGAAGGACCTCAGATTGATCTCCCATGCAGCAGCAATATACGTGATCTAATTCAATTCATGCATATCAATCAATGCACATCCATACTATACTTTTTTATAGAATTCAAACAATAAATAATATGCAAAGTAGCTTTCTGACAGAGCCATCTGGCTTTTTTCTAGAAGAAACTCTTCAACGTCAGCACCATTCGGAAGCTTGAAGTAAACGGGATCACGAAGTGCCACCTCCTGTATCTCGCTGAAGCCCACCTCCAGAGTTAAGCAAGCTGATGAATAAAACAATTGTGAGATTGTGATTCAGCCAAATGTCTCACACTTCTTGGTGTGCTGGACCAGCTGGATGAAATACTGATTTTTGTGGGGGGTATCAAGGAACTTCCCTATGGACTTGTCCCCATACCCCATTGCCTCAGGACCACTGTTATGCTTCCTTTTGGGCTCTGCCTTTGCCTTGGGCGCAGCTACCTCTCTTCCTTTGAGTGCTTTGGCCCCTCCATCGATCTCTGAGTCAGCAGCCTCATCAAATGCTGGAGTCAGCTTGCGGGCCACTGGCTTGGCCGCAGGCTTTCCCTTCGCAGCCTTGGCACCCCTTGCCATTTCCAAGGCCTGCTTGGTCCGCTTCGATGGCCTCTCCTCAACGTCTCCGCTCGGAGCATGGCGCTTCTTGGGGCTCCACTTCTCAGCCGAAGCTATGAGTTGCTTCGCTTTGGTCTTGCTGATCTTTGGCTGCGGCTCTTCACGTGCCTCTGGCTCATGAGGCTCCTTTGGCTCCTCTGCCTCCTTTGGCTCCTCTGCATCCTCAGCCTCCTTGTCACGCTTTCTCTTGCTTGCCTTTGGTGGGGTCTTGGCTGCCTTCTCTTGCGCAGATCTTCCCCTGGCTTTTCCTCTTCCTTTCCCCTTTGATTGCCCTCGTCCTCGTCCTCGGCCTCTGCCCTTCTTCGCACCTTCTTCAGAATCTTCTTCCTCCCTGAGAGCTCTGTCAGGGTCCTCATGGTCCTCGTCTGCTCCCTCCATCTCCTTTGCAGCCTGCCTCATTTTGCGTTGAGCCTGCCAGGAACAAGAGTCAATGCAGAGTTGGAGTGCCTTGGACATGACCAAGAATTCAAATAGTCAATGCTTGCACTGGTATGTTTAACTCAAGATCCAATAGAAGAACTGAAGAAGGCAACAATTGACGACCGGCTTGCCTCTAGAAGGTCTTCTTCAGAACATGGGATGTTTCTTGTCTTCAGCAATTCCCTCATCAGCAGCATGCACTTATCCACCACCTTGTCATTGTGCAAAGGTGCTGTTGCACGCAAAGGCTTGCGGTCCTTGAAAGTTCCTTTCTTGGTGCCATCCGCATCCTCGCCATCAGAGCAATGCCAGTCTTCCCAAATCTCCTCCTTTGCCTCAGCCGCCGCTTCTCCAGATGCATTTCCACTTCCTCCACTTGCTCCACCTGTAGCAGTCGACGTTGTGGGATCAGAACCAGCCTCATCCGGGGTCTGATATGATTCATCATCGTCACGATCGTCCGGCATTTGGCTGTCATGCAAAAAAGCCTGGTCAATAGCCCCTTGGCCAGCAACGTGATCAACCTTCTCCATCTTGCTCTCCTCAGCGTGAGGCTCCTCAGGCTTTTCTGGCTGGCCCTCCTGGACCTCATGAGGCTTGTCAGGCTTTTCTGCCTCGCCCTCCTGGACCTCATGAGGCTCTTCAGGCTTCTCTGTCTTCTGGCCACTTGGCACCTCCATCACCTCAAGCTGTGCACTGTTGGGTTCGTGCACGTCAACCTCCATTGGCTTCTCCTCCTCACCTTCGTCTTCAATGTCCTTGTGCTCACCTTGGTCTCCTGCAGGTTCTTCAGTCTCCATTGGGAGTGGCAAAGTATCCACGTTGTCAGGATTGATGGAATCTGCTCTTTGGACTTCAGCCACACCTGCCCAGAGCACAATTTGGCATAAAACAGTGAAAAGCTGCACCCCAACCTGCAGGTTCCGCTAGACCAGTCTCCACGATCTCCACGACCTCCACCTCGTGTTCCTCCTCCTCCTCCTCCTCCTCCCTGATGTTGCTGAGATCGGCCTCCTGCACATAGAAGGCCTCCTGCCAAGCTTTGAAACTACAACATGCTGCAGTGCTCTGGCCTGCTTGCTTGAAAACAGACTTCGACAGAAAGAAATATGACCCTAGCCTTAGATTTTGATCGCCCCCGGCTGGCCACCTTCTTACCACAGTCGGTGAGCATGCCCTCCATCTGACGGCAGGTGTGCATTACAGGAATATACAAGCATGCGTGCTATCATGGAGTCTAGATTGATACGCTGGTTTTGGCACACTGCACCTCCAACTTCTTGCGAATGACATCTTTGATGATGGCCATTTTGGACTTCGATGACCTGGCCAATCAATGCATGATGCACCAATCCAACCTTTTGGATTGTGACATCAAGCATTCAAAGATGTTGAGGAAATTGCCTTGCTTGTGGATTCTTTTGGAACCGTAGAAGGCAGTAGCTCATGAAGGACCTCTGGATTCCTGCCTCTACCGAGGCCCATGCCTGGAAGGATGGAAACGCATATAGTTGATTGCCCGCATGCTGGTTTCAGAATGCAATCTTTAAAGTATTTTATCCAAGTGGCCACATGGGCTGCATGGTTTTCAAACTGGTCGATGGCAAAATGCTCGCTTGTCCAACAAAGAGCTGCCTGAACACAGAGCGGAAGTGAACTTTACCAATTTTTTTTAATATAAAATATACGTCATATATTCTGTCAGATGCACATCATGGCACAGGGACTTTGAATGACTGGTAAAGGATGGTAAAAAGCAAATACCGAATTGAACTGGCCTTCATTTCACTCTCTGATGGCAAGTTGTGACAAAAGCTGGCCAGGAAACTTGTGCAAAAGGAAGCGTTGTCTTCCTGCTCCACCTGCAGGAGAGAAGGGACATGGTCCTTGACAACTTCATGAAGGGGATGTGGACATGGCACCTGCAAACACAATAGGAGAGATGAAGAGAGAAGGGACATGGCCGTTGGCGACCTCACGAAGGGGATATGCACATGGCTTATGCATGCATACCATATAGCTCAATAGCTGCGCCTCGTTTTCCTGTATCCCTTCTTTCTTGGAGTAGCGCATGATGAAGGTGAAGCCAGGAACCTGAGATTGATCGAAGAGACTGGGCCCATTAATTAATATCTATTTGGCGATCAACACCGCACTAAAAACAACGGATGTACAGGCCATCATGAATTCTTGCTTGCCTTGGTTCCAAAACCCCATGAAGACAGGACACTGTTGGATCAGCCTCACTGATTTTTTCCTTTGCCGCAGCAGCTTGCGTCGCTGCCGGAGAAATTCAGCATCTTCAACCCACTCCCTGTAAAACTCCTGACAGCCCGTGGGCCCACACAGCACTCCATTGTCCCAAACAAAATACATGTTCCATTCATGCCCACCGATGACACCTACCGGCCTTCAGGAGGCTGACCCGCTCAGAGCTGCAAGACATGGTGCCACCAGTGCAAAAAAGCAAGAACCACACTGCGCCGGATGGAGCCAGGGGCTAACAGGTTTAAACATGAGATCACGGGTGCATCATTTGATATCACGCATTTGGTTTTGAACTCTCTCTTTTTGATAAAGGGGCGAACAAATGCTATAGTAGTACCAGTGATCAGGGGCCTAGGGTCTTTGCCAAAAAGAGAGATTCAAAACATCAGCCCCAATCGAACTTCTCCAGCCTATCGGATCAAGCCCACTCAGCCGGGCACACTCAAGGTCCTCATAGACCCCTTGGCAAAAGGGATGGTACAACGCAGATCCACTGAGGAAGTAATCCAAGGATCCCACGCTTCAAACGGTTTCTTTTTGCAGTTGATGGCATCGTTGTGCCTTGGAGAGGAATCAATAAACATGATTTTCCGGAAACAAATCATTTAGATCTGCAAGTGAGGCCCCAACTCAATGGTGATGAACTCCACCAACTCCATATAGGGCCAATGAGGCCACCACATTGGCAAATGAGGCGAAGCAGGTGGTAGATTTGGGAAAAGAATGGAACAGATGCCCCTGTGGCCCTGTGGACATGCAATGGTACCAAATATGATTTAAATTCATATCTTTTGTAAGTTCTTTTGTCATTGTCAACCATGTTCGAGCAAAAGAGCTTCCTAGCAGTCCAGAAGCTCTCGAAAAGCTCAGAAGAAATGTCGGTTGTTAGATAAGAATGGCTGCCTGACAACAGCCTTTTTTAGAATGGTCGACGACCGGTAGGGTATATATATATATATAATCAATTATAATCATATATCGTGTTGGGGTTCGAGGCGAGTGGCATATTCTGTCTGCCAATGATCTGCTTTCTCACAGTTCCCCCAAAGCTAGCATTTAAAACCCACCATCCCCCACCGTAGCTCCTCCCTCAACCCACAAACACCCATATGCCCCACCAAACCTCCAACACATAGCTTCCGCTCAGCCCTCCAAGCCCTACATAGCTCTATAATTGCTATAAATCACTTGCCCTGACGCCACCGGAGCTCGCAATACCCCACTGGGCCACGGGGAGCTGCTGTCCGACGCTTTCCTCTCAGCAGCTCCGCTCACACCGCGTCACGCGCTGAGCGCCTTCTGCACTTGGTGCCCGGTCACGTCCAGGTCGACGCTGAAGAGCGAGCAGGTCCGCGGGCAAGCCGCAGGCCTGCGGCGGCTTGCGGCAAGCAAGTGTGGTGGAGGAAGCAAAATGGCAAGGGTGACATCGAGGAACCTGAAATGATCCGAATCCAAAAGAACATAATACTGTATATCAGGGAAGGGATTTAAATAAAAGGTGTCAACATCTGCTGGTAGTGGTGATATTGAGGCGATCTGGGCCATCCAAAGTAAATTAGAGTTGATCTCAAGTGGGTGGCCCAAAATCAAATTTCATCAGGGAGGTATTGTTCAAGTCGAATGAACTGACCGGTCTTTGTTGAGCAATGACAGTGTGGCGCACCACTGCCCAAGCTTCTACATGGAAAGGAAGGCAGTGTTCCACATGATGGAGATAGGAAAAGGCAGCGCACAAAAGAATGACCTCAACATACCTCAACGTTTGAAGGATGTGACACTTGGATGGGGGGCAAAAAGCATCCATCAAACCCTCATGACAACTGCTGCACGGTGAACAATGTCCTTCAACTTGCAAAGGAACGACCTCCCTGATGTCCCATAGATCAGGATGCCTAGTGAGGGTTGCTACTTATTGAGGTTGGTTGGATGGCCCCAGTGTCAGAGAAATGTATGAATCAACCAATGATGCTTACAGGCTACAATAGGATCATTGCCAGGATGGTTCGTGATGGAGCACGCAACCCTTTTGAGGTCAATGCCCAACCCTGAACAAATCCGCAAGACAAACAACACAACGACGCCAGCAGTCTTTTAACTCAAAGCTCTGCCATAGCTTCCTCTTCACGGGTGCGTGGTGCTGCATTTGTCTCCTGCCAAGTTCTCAAAAACGAGCACACACTGATGACGACTGTGACTACAACTTCTTCGCCTAAAGAGTTGACCATGAACACATTGACCTTAAAGGCCCTTTCAAAGCCTGTGCCTAGAATTCGATATTCAGCGGTTTGCCTCGACATGAGTTGCAACATGCATGAAAATCCTCCATCAATCGACTCCATCCTGTTCCACCAACTTGGTCCACTTCCACGACCGACCGCGCGGGTTCCGCCGAACCGCACCGCTTCGCGCGCCCCGAAGGACCGCGCCGGAAAGCGAAAGGCCGTCTCATGACGCCAGTAATCCAGCAGCATCCGGAGGAGCAGTGAGATGTTGGGCCGTGGCACCCAGCCTGAAGCATGGGCAAAACCGGATGTTTTTCTTAACAAACATGGTCGAAATGATCAAACAAGGAGCTCTTGAAGGATTTCAACCATCGATATTGTTAAATTATGTTAAATTTAACGACAGGTTTGAGCTCTTGAGGGCTTCAAGCATTTATCCTTCAACAGTCAGTCAGTAAATTTTAACAACGGGTTTGGGTGGACGAGCAAGAAGCCATCAACCACATTGATTCTTCACGCTTGTCTGCCACAAGCAAACGCCCGGTACCGCACTGTCCGTTCGAGTCATGACCACGTCACGTATCGTCACGTGCCACGGCGGCCTGTGAGCTGTTGCACCTTGCTGATGTTGGCCATCACGATGCGTTCGTCATAGGCCCTCAAGCGTGAGACGTCCTGCTCCAAACCTCGGGCAGGCCCTTCGCTCAAGCGAAGGCGTTCTCGGACGGGAAGTAGTCGACTTGTTTTCTAAAAAGAAACGTTTGGGGGGGGCGCTGCAAGATGGACAATGCCAGTGAGGCAGTTTGTTATCTCTTGTTGTTTGATGTTGTTGGTGATTGTGGCAGTGGGTTAGTCAAAAAAACATGAGTCCAAACAATGAGTCCACCCATGCTTTCGTTGTGGTATTGAATCTGTTTACCGCTCGGAAGAAAAAACTGTTGGTGCCTTGACCCGCTCAATACAGAACACTTCTCTATGTCCACATTTCATCAAACTTATATGTTTGGAAGGTCGTGTGGGGTCAAAACGGTGGATCCCTTCATATAGCCACCAAGCTACCTTCCGGACCACACCAAGTGGCCAAATGTTGCCGAGTACATTTATTGGATTCAATGTACAGTGGTTTCAGGGTAGATGGCACAAACCCGAAGATGTCTTTTGGATGGGGGTCCATATAAACCAAATTTTGGGGATTGTGCCATCTACTCTGAAACCACTGTAGAAGATTTGGTGCACTGATCCAGGCATCGGAGACGGCACCGGGCGAGACCGGTCCAAGTGGCGGAGCTTCCCCAGGTGGCTACCATTTCCTGTCGCAAGGCGGCCGAAGGTGAAAGTGTGCCTTTCCCCTTGGGACTCCACAAAAGAGGGATCCCAACTTAATTACAACAACACACACAGAGATATATAATATGTACATATATTAATAATATGTCATCGAGTCATGTTTCATCTAATGCAAACATGTGGTTCCTTTCATTCCCTTTCATCCCACAAAAGGGGTCACGTTGCTACCTCCCGTCACCCCACGGAGTGAAAACCGCCAGTTATGCCCTGGGCAGCAGTGCAATCGACGCGCGGTCACGCCGCACCCCGCGCCGGTGCGCCGGTCGCCGGCCTTCGCCCCAAGAGGGGCTCAGCCGGACCATCTCATGTAGCAAGTGCTGCATGCTATACCTGGGTGGTCCGGTCACTTTGGCGTCACAAAACAAAATTGGAAATGGGGTGGGTCTTAATCACTATCATCATCCAAAATCCCAACCACTTGCCTGACAAATCAATTGTTGGTTACATTCTGTGCCCCCCCTTGTGCTGCTCATCCTGGTCCTTGAGGAGTCCAGGAGTTTTCAATCCCGGTCTTCCAAAATCCGCATCTACCGCCCCCCCCCCGGCAGTGCATCCGGGTGGCGAGACGTTGGATCCCAGGTTCACCACCGTACCACTTGGTGCCACCTCGAGTCGCTGCAGCTTCACCGTGCGACAGCGCATGTCTCGGAGCTCATGTCGGTCATGTTGACTCTGCTGGCAGTGGAGAACTTTCTGAGAAGTGATTCATGGCGATGCCATGTGGTTCCCTAACCCATGCACGGAGCAACTGGAGCGACTGGCGAACAGCTGGTGGAGGTGTATATATATATACTTACATACTTATAATACTCACATATATATGTATATATATATATATATGAGGGACGGTCAAAACTCCTTATTCTTCTTCAACAAAAAAATGGACGTCATCGGTTTTGAGTTGGACCTTATCGTTTTACAGTTTTTTGAGTTCGTCGCATACTTATGATCATATACAGCGCTGGGGTTATCGGTTTTGAGGTAGACCTTATCGTTTTGCAGGGTTTTGTGCACAAACCTACCCCTCTTGACTAACCCTGGTTGACCACCGAAAATGAACAGGATAGATCACCAGGGAGGTCAACCTACAGCTTCAAGCTCGAGGTTTTGACCCACTGCCATTTCTCTATCTTGGTGGCTACTCACAACCAAACAAAGAATTTCACTCCACATACTCCACCACATACTCCATGCCATCAATTGGTGACCGGTGGTGCTTCCACCTTCAAATCGGTACCCTCAGCCGGACCGCGAACCTCCGCTCCCGCGGACCTCCCGGCCTCTCCCAGGCAAACCACCACTGGTGCCGAGTCCACGATGTCGGTGATGTCCCGGCGCGTGGAGAGGTCACCATGCCTGGAGTCCGTCGGTCCGAGTCGGGCGATCCGGACTTCAAGGAAGCAATCATCGAAGTTTGAAAGCAAAGCAGTCCAGATCTGAAAAGAAGTCCAGGTTGATCAATCATCCAGTTGCTCCAAGGTCTGCAAAGGAGTTGAAAGTAACGTGAGGATGTCCTCTTCAGACTCGGATGTCCATCCGTTGCCAAGGGATGGATCTGTGCAACTGGTGGGTTTTTCACTGGTGCCGTGCTTGCTCAAGAACCACATCCGTAACCTACAAGGAGCCATGGCGTCACGTGGCCAAATTGAAAAGGCACGATGGCATGGCATGAGCAAAACAGAATAAAGTCCTCTAATGTCATACTTAAGTCTCAAAACGTGTAGTTACTTTGTGTCATGTTCAAGGCAATGGCAACCTGAGGGACCTGAACCGCCTGAACCTGTGGGTATCTACAACCTACTTTGGTCCAATGTTCCAACCAGCTTCTTCTCGCTCACCTCTCCTCACCTCGCGCGCGCCTCGCCTGAGAACTGGGGGTGACAAAAGGCCCCGTTCCACCATGGCCACTTGTCGCGCGAAGTCGTGGAGCGCCAAACCTGCGGACCCGCCCGGATGGACCACAGCAAAGTGGCTGGCTCCGCCCTGGACTAAGGAGACACCTGGTGTTGTGCACCAAAGTGGAAGGGAATATGAATATATGATTCATTTATGTGGTGTATGAATAGGTATGGTGTTCTGTAGGGCACCTGAAATAGTCGCCGACGAGAAATGTGGGGCAACCGAAATGGTCGACGCCTAGAAGCAAACTAACAGAACGAACAATGGAAAACATGCCAACACTCTTTCTCAATACAATGACATTGACACCACAGCCTTGTCAATACCAAAGTATAGTACTAAGTATAGTAAGGAAAATGTCATAGAAGCTTTGGCATGGGACAAACCTGAGCCCAAATGTCTACCAGCTTTCATGAGTTGTTTGTGCCCAGGACCTACTATATAGCTAGGAGTCAAAGGTTCTATATATAAAGTTCTAAAGCTTTACCGCTGACAATGGGAAGTGCACTACTCTTCTTGGTACCCAAGTACTTTTTGGAAATCCCTTGCAATTCGGCCTCTCTCTTGGACTGTCTGATTCTTTAGGAGGCCATGGTGGCCACTGCCAGCTGCCACCTTAAAGAATCCTCAATCCACAGTGCCCATACCAACATGGTAGCTTAAAGAATCAGGACTCTGCCAACACATACTGGGCACTGGCCCTAAAAAAAAAAAACAGAACACGTTGAGCACAGTGCACATACCTCTTGGGAACCTGGACTCCCTCTAAAGAATGGGAACACCCACTCCACACAAGTACCAGTCCATGATGATGAACGGCAATCTACCATCTAATACAAAATAGGTTCAAACATGCTCAAACTTGTCATAACTCGCATCTGTGCGACCTCAAAAAGCAAGATAACTACTAGGACGTAATTTCTCTTACGCCCTAGTATATAAATTTGGGGCGCCAAGTTGTCCTAAGGGTTGACTGCTTGGGCCTGAATTTGAAGCTCAGCCGCTCAGCCCTTCAAATCTATCCACATGATCTGGCTAAGAAAGGGTCAATCCGCCCAAAAAGACTGTACAGACCCCAGCTCCCAGTACAACCGGGTATAACACCTTAAACAATCAAATCTCAGTGTCTAGAACTGGTTGTGTAAGGGATGTACATGTCTAAAGAATCAATCCCTGAAATGCCCTAAATACACTTCGCAACAACATTCCTCTAAAGAATGGTAGTTATCATGAATCTTCATTCTTCCCAGGATCCTTCAGGCATTCCCGTATTGGAACCTAAAGTTTCCTGAAAAATCCTGGGGACACTCTTGCCCAACCAGCGTTCTAGACACTGGGACCTGATTCTTTAGACCATGGGTGCCATCTGATTCTTTAGACTGGGACACGTGGCTGGGTTCTGATTTTTTAGGGGGATAGGCCCCATGAAATAGCATGCTGGTGCATGTTCATCCCAAAGCCATGCAAAACAATAGAAAAACACAAAGACATGAGTTTTCACAGGTGTTTGGATTGTCGACCACTGTCGACCTTCTGATTATGGTGGATGATGAGGCAAATATAGGAAAATGTTTGAAGAGTGATCATCATTGAACATAGTGATGTTATGACATGCTCACTTTTGATAAAGGCGTTGCCATTGGATGCCATTGGCATTGATCTCCAGGCTGAAAGACGCGAGCCTGTGGCAAAAAGTGCACCTCTAAAGAATCAAACGCCGCTGCCACTCTAAAAAATGCATGGTGAACTCTAAAGAATGGCCTGCTTTTTGACAACCCGAGTTGTCTGATTCTTTAGGGGAAATTGCAAGGGGGGTCTTTTTGGCACCTTTACCAGTGCAATCCCAAACCAACGCTCTGCAAATCCAGGAGTCTCTCCACACCCCTCGGCGCCAAGTGGATGAAGAAGCGCGGCACCACCACGTGCAGCCCATGGGCACGGACGTAGGACAAGGCCAACCTCGGTCTGATGCGTCAGTGGAGCAAACGCTTGGAGTCTGGAAAGAAAAGAACCATGATCCAGATATATCCAGATCCACAGCTTGTGTCCTGGCTAGAGATCAGAGTCATTAGTGGGCTGGCCGGTATCAGCCCACTTGGGATTCTAGGGGTGTCTTGACTTGGGTCTCCCGCCAAGAGCGGCCCCATCACAAGTCAAAGACCCGCAGGATTCCACAAATCGGATCTGCTATGAAAGCCATCGAGTATCATAACGCCAAATATGACAAGCAATTCACTGTCCAACATTCAATTCTTAAAAGTAGATTAGTTGCCAAGTGCAAGGGAAACAGCTACAGTACTTCTTGCGACCGGTCGGGAGAACAAGATTCTGCATCCTCAATAACCTCGATGTCACACAGGGTTGGGCAACCCCCGGATTATAGATCCAAACCAAACACACCACTTAGTCCAGCTGGCTGATGTTGAATGCCTTAATTGACCCCCTGATGCCGCACCATGCTCAAAAAGACCATTGCCATTACTGGACAAAATTGCAACACTATCACTGTATACTGTGCTTTGCCCCCCAAATGGAATTCCAAACATCTTGTGGCACTGCTTGTCCCCCAAAACACCCCCACCCCTTCGCCTCAGGTCGCCTCCGAGGCTGGCCCTCCGTTTGGGGCCACGTGGCATCTCCGTGGCCGCCTTGCTCACCCCATAGGGCGACACCGGCTGCAGCGGCGCCTCCTCGGGCACTGGGCCGTCGTAGGCCTCGGTGGAGGCGCCATAGACTGTGGAAGAGCCGGCGATGATGATCTTGGTGCTCCTGAGGACTGGCAAAGGGGGGCGGTCCTCTGAACGGGGAAGCAAAAGGAGCCCCAGGCTTGGGACGGGTTAGAATCTCAGGGGGGTGTAGGATCTCAGGGTAGTTGCAACTGATCAGCGAAAACATCTCAGCTCACTGTATTTGCTTCCCTTGGTTGATGATGTGTAGTTTAGAATGAGATATCGTTTGTAATGGCCCTGGAGATGTTTGAGTCGAACCCTTGCTGCCTACAGTAGCATCTGGTCATGTAATGAAAGATCAGCTTTTTGCCGAACACTCCAAACAAGTAAAAGAAACCCAACATAACAATGTGCTGCACTTCAAGCAGGTTGTCTTCAACTTCAGCTCTCGCATCGCTTCCAGCAGGTGAAGAGTGCTCATGAGGTTGGTGTGCAGCGTCTCAGCAGGTTGTTCAAAGGACAAACCTCGGAAGCACTCCGCTCCCTCGGTTGCTCGGTCCGAACTTGGAACCGAGCCGCTCATGAGTGGAGAAGGTAATCTCTCCTTATATCTGATTTGTTCTCGGAAAGATCGGTGCAACAATAACAATCAATTCCGAATCTGGGGGGTTCTCAGGGCCTCCGGGGACTTCTCAGGGCCTCAAGGAGCTTTTAAACATCATCTCCTCCGCTTGGAGGTTGTCTAAGGCCATAAATTAACAAATGCACGCTGTTAACTCCCAAAACCACCTGCACTATCCACCATATTCCTGAGATAGTCTATCCCGTCGCCGAATCCACCACTGGGGTGGCTAGTGCAGGTTGCACTCGTGCTCGGTGCTCAGTGCTCAGTCTAAGCTTGCAGGGCATCAGTGATCCGCCCCAGTGGCTGTTGAAGGCTTGTGCCGCGAAGTGGAAGATGAAGTCTGGCCGTTGACTTTCCAGGAGCCGCAGCACGCGCCAAGGGTCGGTCAGCTCGGCAGTGACCAGCGTCACCTCTCCGAGCCCAGGCAGAGCTGCCAAAGGAGCGCCCAGATGAGACGCCAAAATAGATCGTAAAGTCAAATCCCTCTCAACATCTATTGGACACCTTTTTCTATCCATTTGGGAACCACTATAGTGCATGGATTGATCCCTCCAAACAAAGAGGACTCTGATGGGATGGTCCTTGGCTGGAGGCTCCTTGAACTAAATAACGGAAACAAAGCGGGTCTTCGGCATGAACATAATCCATTGACCATCGGCCTTGAAATGATTCAACATGATGTCTGCCCTGTTGAACCAGCGAGCACCGAGGGCATCCGAGGGCCAGTGAGACCAAGTCTAACGGCTCAGTGCCCCTGGGATGTTACCCGGCACATGTCCTCTCATGTCAAAGTTGTATGGTTACTTCCTCCCATTGACCAAATGATTCTAATTCTGATGTATTAAATTATACATTATGTATGCAAAAGGTCCAAAAACTGATCATGCCATGTGCCATGTGCTTCAGCAGCGCCCAAGAACAATGGATCGTGAAACATGTCTCCCACAATCCGTTTGTTTCATGCAGGTTTCCTCATCTGCTCGGTTTCTCCCTCCGCAGAGCACGCCGCTTTCAGACTCCGCCGCCGGGTGAGTTGCACCTTGGACTGGAAGGCGGCCACGTTCCGCAAGTTGCTCCTGGGCCGTACAACCCCTGCTACCTCATAGCCCTTCTCCAGCAAGGCTTCTGCCACATGGCTGCCTAACCTGGTCTGCGTAGGGTACATGGAGAGATTGCTCGTGTTATGGCTTGTGTATGGGCTTGTATGGGACGGTAGATTCTGGGGGGTTGGATGGGTTTGGATATTTGGTGTTGGTGGATCCTTCTCACATTGACAGCAACAAAAAACAACATGCAAGCCATTGCAAGCCCCTCTATACCCATGGCCCACGGGTAGGCCTTCCTAGTTCCCTGCAAAGCCTCAATTCACCATACTCTCTGAAGAACATGGTTTGGTGAAATCGATTAGGTGGGCGCCTCTCACCGGCATACAGTATATCCGGACGTCTTGCTTAAGACAACGGTTCAGCTAAGCAATTGCAATTCTGAAACGAAGAAGAGCTCTGAAGAATCAACATCCTTCCAGCAGGCTACCTGAAAACACTTCCAACTAACACGGAGGGAAACCATCTCAGCACTCTTTTTGGAACTCTCCCCTTTTGGCTTTTGGCCCTTGCACAAAGAAAAAAAGCGAAGCGGCCATCTATACATGTGTTCGTGGGCAACTGCAGACCTGGAAGTTGCCATTCAAAATGTTCTAATGTCGACTGTTGATGAACAATAACCTCCTATCAGAATGGTTGTGCTTCTCCATGGTGCCCTTTATTAAATCGGCAGTCATATTCTACATCACGTTCTCAATAGCTACAGAACGAATGAATTCGACGGGTCTGACACCTGAACGAATCCTGGAGAGTGTCCGTGTCCCTGTCCGGCACCAGCACCACCGGGTTGCATGCCGGTGATGCCCGTGACCAACGCCTTCTTTCCATGCCCGCGCGTCGCATGGCCTGGGCACGTCGATGCAGCGAGCGTCGATGCCCCTGGCAACAAACCACGCGAAGCCACCACGAGTATAACCGCTCACACGACACACGACTGCATGTGTTGCACGATGTTGGTCCACATGAGGTCAAAAAACGATGTCAAAAACAAATTTAATGGGATACGTAAAGGCCGAATGAATATTCAGCATCAACGAACCTTTTACATGTCTGACACCTCCTCCAGGCCTCCAGGATCACAAAAAAGAAAACAAGCGAAAACAAATCCTCCGCGGAAGCTAAACACACACACCCTCCAACCATCATGGACAATGGCCCCTTGGAAGAGGAGTTGTCCACTTCCATGATTCTTTGGGGGAGGGTAGCCAAGCCCTGTCTCAATCCAAGTGACAGGGAGACCATTCCTCGAAGAAGGTGGGGCTCCGCGACACCACGTGCGCCACCGCCACCACCGGCTCTGAGCGCACGAGCGAGTTCAGCAACGCCAGGAATGAGAGGCGCCAAATGGAGAGCATGGGAGCAAAATCGAAATGTTCGAAGCGGTAGTGAGGTGGCTAGTGTGTTTTTTGTTCCGCCATTTTGATGATATATATATATAGTGTCTTTTTTGTATCACGTTCCTCATCTCCCATCGCTCCCTCGGGAAGGCTGGCCAAAATGGACAAGGGTTGCTTTCATTTGTTCACTAATGACGGCGCCAGCTTGCTCATGTTGAAGCTAAGGTGTGATGCTCTTGACGATGCATGGAGGTGTTTCTGCTCAAACAATAATGTTTCGATTGTGGGATACTAACTCTTTACATGAAAAATGTGCACCGACTCGTGCAAAAGCTCTTCCTCGCATTGTGGCAGGCACTTTGAGGTTTATTGCCGCGAAAGGGGTCCTATAGATGACTACTATGTCTGAGCTGGCTCTATTCTTTTCGTACAGCCTGAGCCAACATGAGCCGCATTCGTTCACGGATGGTGCAGGAGCATCATACATAGCGCCATAGCTCATCTAGGGCATTCTCGGCTCTTGCCCATCTTGTCCTGCGACACTGGGAAATACATTGCAAAGGAACACTCACACACACACATACAGTTGATTTTTCCCCCATGCTTTTTCGTGAGGTGGGTTAAGCATTCGCGCCGCACGTGCCGCATGCGACGCCGCACCTCTTCACTTGCTCATGACGGAGTTCCCGGAATTTCTGCCGCCCGATGGCGTTGCGATACTCCTGGTCCTACCAGGTGGCTGGGAGTCGAAGACAAACAAGAAGTGCACCGTTGCAACCAGTTCCACTCACTTGCTCAGTCCCCAAAAGCACCCAAGCCTCCCCCAAGCTCTGAGCAGTACCGAGTACAACTCTTAGGACTTTGATGACATCCTCATCATTGTAGAGCTTGGTTTCTTGGCTTACCCGGAAAACGTTGGCTGAGAAACACGGCAACGGCTTCATCCGACTGACGCTCACTTGGTAGGTGGTTGGGGTTCCCTTCCCTCAAGGACAAACCAGAGACAGTTCGAGTTCGATGAACTTGCCTAGTTGGTTACAAAGAAGCTTAAGTTGATGTGTATACATATATATATATCATCTATTTGAGGTGTTATGAGGTGTTTAAGTCTTACCATCTAACCATCTAACCGGTAGTGTGGGACTCCACAAGCAGCAGGCTGAGTTGGGGGACCAAAAGCAGCCGCAAACTATGGCTGGAGAGGTGAACCACTGGACCCTGAGCCTGCTTGGCTTTCTTCAGGGTGCTTAGGGGAAACACTTCGCCTCATCATCCCCCAAGGGCCAAAACCCTCCGCCCACAGCCGCCTGCTCCATGGTGCTGGGGTTGACATCTGGCACATGAGGCGTCAGCCTCGGCTTGCTCCTCCGGGGCCTTGTGCAATGCTCACCCAACCTGCCTGGTGTTTGACCTTCCTAGCTGACTACAGCCCCATACACTTCCTCCATCACCGATGATGATTTACAGGGAAACTGTGGTGTGTCTTGGTTTGGCTTGATGGCATCTTCCTGAACAGTCAGTGCTGAGCTGATTTGGCATCTTCTGAGCTCCCGCCACGGACGGGCACGCCGCCCTTTCTCCCCACCCGAGGGCGGAAGCCGCGTCGAACACCAAGAGACGGCCCCTCAGGAGACATCACAGAGAAGTTGAGGTAACCCACATTGACCTGGCGCGCCAGGGAACTCTGGGCGAGTTCCAGGGCGAACCTGGGTTCGTAAGGACAAACGAAAACGACTGGGTTCCAGGCGGGGATAGGAACCAAAAGAACATCACATGTATGAGGTTGTGTGCTGTTGTTGTTGCCAAATGGGGCACTGTGAACACTTTGTTTTCTCACACATGGGTCAATTGCCTGGATTTGGGCGCGGGTTCCTCCCTTGCAGGCTCAGCACGAATTCCTCGAGCACGCCACCATGGTGGGTTGCTTTGTTCTTTTGGAGTGGGGGAGGGTACCACTGAATGATCTATGACCATGAGAATCTCCTTTCTCTATATAGTCACCATTCCCCCACAAACAAAAACACTTTATATAAAGGGAAGGGGCAGTGCTTATGATTATGATTCAGCAAAACCCAAAAGAATTGATTTGGCCGATGATACCCCCCGCGCTTGCTGACTCTGTTTTGCACGTCAACGGGCGGAATGTTTTAGATGGCCCTGGAGGGTCTCGTAGGCGTGGGTAATCTGCTGAAACCTGAGCGCAAAGTGATGTAAAGCTTTCAGGCTGCTCTTTACAGTAGACCCTACGAATTCTGGATTCACTATCTGTCACCTTCTCCTGAGATAAAAATGTTTGTGATCTATCCTGACGAAGCAGCTAAACCGTTCTTTCTCACCTTGCTGGTTGTTTCCCATGCAAAGAGGTCCTCATGCAACCTCACCAGTGCTCCGAGTGCATGATTCAAGCTAAGAATCTAATTTAATTAGGAGGGAGCTTTGGCATGGTAGGCTGGCACTTTGGCCTGTCAGTAGTGATGATTTTTCTTTCAGTGGAACCGGTTTCAGCACCTGGCATTTGTTTAAATGCTTCACTTGATCCTATCTTCACCTTTCCAGGGCTGGGAGGAGTTGAAGGTGCTGTCAAATGTCCAAACATGTTTGCGCGATAGTTCAATCAGCCAACTGACCCACCAGCATGGGGAATAGCTGCTTCCACCCAAACATATGTCACGCCTTGAACAGCCATGAACACCTAGATAGACATGCGTCGGTAGATCAAACTCACATCTTAAAGGACACATGTACACTTCTTGACTGATGCCCAAACTCAAAACGTACACTCTGACTGACTAACACGGAAGTGGGCAATGGGGAGTGTATACTCTCCCTTGCCCAGCAACTTCTTGACAGCTTCTTCCTGGAGTCCTGGGTTTTTGTCTGGATGATGTTGCAAAGCCTCAGACTGTGTCACCCGCAAAGGAAACGCAGCACGAAGGCGCATAAAGCACTCAAGCGCTGTGACATGCTGTGACAGTGGTGTGGACACTGCAGAACAAAAAATCCGAGTCTCACCCTCACCACTTGAGGTGCCAAAGTTTAACCATGAAGCTCATACAGGAGAATAAAAAAGGGGCTGGCTGCACATTACCCTTGCCCAATGTGAATTCGGCCAACACTTGAGTCACTATGTCATCTCTTCATGCTCCAAACTGACCCCACCACCGCCCCCTCACCGCTGGTGTTTCCACCAAGGTGCCAACCGTCGATATGCTCTCCGGACCTCCTCCTGCTTGGCCGTGACATCCAGCCCCAGCAGTTGGAAGGCGCTCGCCACTTTGCCTGAGAACAGAGCCACGGTGCGGAGCGGAGTCAAAGGCTCCGTTTGCCCTGCCGAAAAAACGGCAATGTCATTCATGGCATGTGCCTGGCATGACATGAAAACTGCACACCAGGACTGCCATGGCCTTGGCATGATTCATGGCAGTCCTATAGGAGTCATTCAATCATCAGCTCTCTGATGGTCACAGTTCAAATGACTCTTGTTCTCTGGAGAGAAAATTTGGTCTGTTTGGGCGGGATCTTGAGAACCGGATTGCCTTGGGATCACGTTCTTGAATCTTCCAAGGCTCCGAGAGAAAAGCCATGTGGGTTGCCCAACTTGGGTTTTGGAATGCCAATGCTGAAGAGCTCAGCATCCTCCCCGCCCAAGAAACACTCTTGCTGCTTATTCTCCGCTCTGGTGGATCCCCGGCCCCCGAACGGTCCCCCTGAGCCCCCATGGTCTGCACCTGAGGGTGCCGGGATGGTCTTGGGCACCGAGGTCTTGGGCTCTCGTGGAGGAAAGGTGAACCTCAGCTGATGGAGCTGCAGTCCTGCAGCTGATGTTCTAAGCACTCCTGTGATATGATGATATGAAAATGCACCGTTTTTCCACCAATGGACTCCTTGGACTTACGATATGGAATGATTCAAGACACTTTTGGGAGAGTTCTGCTCCCACTCCCCTTATATGTGTGCGTGTGGCAGTTATTATATAGCATGATATTCCATGTCTAGACTGCTTGAAAACTATACTTGCAATCATTTGCAATCCATTCATGTGCATGGGGTGGTTGAGTAGAAGTCCAAAGAGATTGCCCACACTTAGGATATTGTGCTTGGGGGTGTGTTCTCCAAGTCCCGGAGCCGTTTTCTAAAACTCCTGGGATCTCCTCAATGGCCCCTGGGACGACAACTCTCCTCCACAAACAGGTGGTGCCATCCACTACCATGATTGTTTCAAGCAGGCCCTGCTTAGCAGGGAAATTCGTCAATTTCACCTGCCGCACCTCGGCTCTCTCTCTCTCTCTCTTGCATTGGGATGAGTGACTTAACCGTTCAGTCACGGGAATGGCACGAGAACACACACCGGACGGTCCGGGCCGGGCGCCCTGCACATGGGACTCCGCCAAGGAACTCCGGGGCCTTCGTCTCCTCTGGCAATGCGAAGCCCGCCGTCTTCCTGAGCACCGTCACAGACGGAAAGACCAGCCGGGCATGGCCAGGCTGCACTCCGCGCTGTTCTTTGAACTCTCCCTCAAATGCACCCAAAGTCACAGTTGGTGGGAAATGGTCTACGTTTGGTGGTGCACAGTTGTGCGCAACTTTGGCTTCTTCACGCCTTGGTCCACGAACACTTGCATAACAGGCCGCCTGGCCCGTCTTCGAAGCAGCTTCCCTCGTGCCACGCGGGTCTCCCGAGTTTTGTTTAAGTTCAGGGAGGCGTCAGGACCAGCTTCGTGATGAGCTCTTCAATGTCTCCAGCTGCTGAGATGCTGTGCTTCAAGCACTCCTTCCGCAACTCGGAGGGCCTGGGCCCAAGCTGGGCGAGCTGCAGGTTTGTAGCGGTCTTGGCCCGTGCATCGGACCCGAAGCATACCGAACGCATTTGGGGGCTCCATCAGTAGTGCTCCTGATGGCTCTTGAAATCGGGACCGTTTGGGACCAGGACAAGCCGGAGGGAATTGGACCGAATCACTTCTTTGGAGATGTCCAGGTCGGCGGGTGCCCGCTACATCATCCCAAGAATTCCAAAGCCTTCCAGCAAATGCGTTCACCCATCAAGGGGTGGTTTGACCTTCTTCAGTTTTAGAGACCACCCAGCAAGTTCAGGAAATCAACTGCCTAAATGAACCATGTATTCGCAAAGGCTAGCCGCTAGCCGCTAGCCGCTAGCCATCTTCACCCTGCTGGTTGGCAAATGATCCACTACGACTGGCCCTTGTAGTATTGCGGGGGTCATGAGCACAAGAACACCTTTAAAGTTAAAACTGAAGTGACTCTACGAAAGGCAAAACCCTGTACAAAGTGTCCGACACACAACACACTCCACCACTTTGCGTTCTGCCTGAGCTCTTGCCAGATCATGTAGTGCTTCAGCCGCGAGATCATTACACCTTATATAGTGACTTTGGATTGAATAGTGCAGGATCAAAAAACATATCAATCATCTTGAATGCATCTCTCTCTGCCGAGCAAGGAGCACAAGTCGTTACAAGCCCACAATCCAAATGTTTGGAGATCTTCCCAAGCCCCCACAAAAAGGAAAGGAACCACCACCACCAGCAGCAGCAGTAGGATTTTTGTCCTCCACAGTTGCCAAGTTGCCAACGCTTGATTTCAGGTGTTAGACACTTCTGGCCATCCAATCGACCCGCCGGCGTTTGGATGGTCCAATTGGATCCAATTGGAGAAACCAAGTCATGAGGATCATGAGCTTCATCTAGGATGGACATCCTGAACATCAAGCCCCCCCAAACATGGCTTACTTATCAAGAACGATCCTGCCCCTTGGCAAACCCGAAGGTCTCGGGCGGCCGCGGCACTTTTGTCCAAAGTCTCCTTCGGCAAACCTAGCAACCTCAGCACTGGCAGCAAATGGGAAAAGCCAGTCCAGCAGGTGTGGACAAATAGACCGAATTTTGCTCAGGAAGCTGCTGAGAAAGCATGGCCAGTGTTGTAAGTGCCTTACAACATAGTCATTTAGTAGCTTATAGTACGTATCTGAACTACAGAAAACGCGCAGCACCGTGATTAAGGTACAGTCAACCGCAATCACCTAATACCACAACTTGCTACATGCACTGTAGAGAGTGTTTAAAATATGTTTAAAGAACTCAAAGCCAACTGATGCATCCCAGCCGCTGATAGGTCTCCTTCACCTCCTTCTCTTCTGCCTCCTCGAGTCGATTCAGCTCCTCGATGATGCCGATGGCCGCGTCCAGTGACGAGAGCCGCGCCACGGGGATGCCCTGCTTTTCCCAGCCGTCCACGCCCAAACTCATGATCCTCGGCGTCGCGTGTGCTCGCTCGTCGAGCTGGGAGGAGTCCAGCTGCTGCGAAGGAAAAGTTTGGAAAAGCAAATGGTGATTTTTAGTTTGGTATGCATATATGGAATGCAGGTATGCAAATGAACAATAAACAAGTGGATTGTGGATTTGCAAATCAATATCTATCTATCTATCTATATACATACTAGGGGAAGATGAGATAGACTGTGGGCATTCCAAAATGTTGTATAATGTTGTATATGTAATAAGCTTGCTGGGATATAAAGGCGAACCCAAAAGTTTTTAGCTCCTGGACCTGAACCATAACTATATAATGCAAGCATATCTGCAAAACAAACTAAATATGACACAAACATATATATATATATGCATCCTGGAACCTAACATCCCTTCGCAGGGAAAGAACCCTGCGCTAAGCAAATCTTGGCGTCAACTTGTCCAGCAAGATCTGTCGCTTTTCCTCTTCGCATAGCTTCAGTGTATGCTGGATATGCCTCAGCCCGTGAACAGGCCCAA
The DNA here is from genome assembly GCA_963970005.1 of Durusdinium trenchii. Classification (NCBI taxonomy): domain Eukaryota; class Dinophyceae; order Suessiales; family Symbiodiniaceae; genus Durusdinium; species Durusdinium trenchii. The sequence continues at coordinate 1,020,939 of CAXAMN010016669.1, read as the reverse complement.
ACAATGGCAGGTCTCCAGTGCATCAACCTTCTTCAGAGAAGATTGTTAGTGACTGCATGCATGGCTTGGGGACTGGGGGTTGTTTTGCGAGCTAGCAGCTGATGCAGCACTCCAGCACTGAGCTGCACGGAGTGAAGCTCAACCCGACCCTCCTCGCCCTGTTTTGTTGGGGACATGTTTTGGCATGTTTTCTTGCAAGACTCCAGGAACTGAAACCCTTGATATACTTCTTGACATGATGCGCCACACACACAACACCTATAGAATTAGAGATGTTAATCCAAAAACCACCTGGCCTTCTGCAAAGAAACACTTGGCCTTCCAGGGATGGAACTGCGTTGTGACCACCGTTCCAGCGGCCAGCGAGACTTGCCTCTCAATTGGGCCAGGAACCTGCCTTACCCAAAGCCTTGCCTCCTTCCTTGGCATAACCTCTGGAGGGATCCAATCTGACCTGTGTATAAAAGGATGCTCCGCTACATACCAAATAATTTACAGGTTCCTCTGGGCGTTTGCAACTGCAGCCGAAGCTGCAACTGACGGTCCTGGCATTCCTCCACCAGCTGCTCAATCTCCAGCTGAGACCACCTGAATGCTGTCATGCTGCAGTGCGGCTGCCCTCTATGAGCAATCCTTCAGCCGAGGGGATTCTGAGATTAGAATGGCGAGACCTGGAACATAGCAGATCGGTTCAAACAAGGCGCCCCCGAGTTTTCAGTCTTCAACCTGTTGGGAGGGTGCCTGGCGGCCCCTTTTGGGTTGAGTACCTTGCTATATAGTAAAATAATATAATGGATTGAATTACAGTTAGCAACGACCTTTGCCAAAACCTCTAAAGTTTTGTTCAGAATAGGACAGACAGGTGACACACACCTGGACACACGCTGTCAACGTTCATCCCTGTTCGGTAGAACGGGCAAAAAACCTTGGTGTCGTGCCTTCCACATCACTGTCACTATATATGTCGAGGCACATGAGCACTTGCTTGAGTCGATAGATCAGCTCCTTGTCCTCCAGCCTGGGTACCCCCCTGGAAACGATCCCATGGGCTCTGAAAATGGAGCCCTGTAAGAACTCATCTACCACCCGGTGGTTTCAGGGTCCATGTTCATCTGCAGGAGGGTGCTTCTCGCTTCATTGCTTGACGATCAAAACAGCAGCAGGCTATCAGGCTGCAGGCTGAGAAGCACCAAGCACTTGTGCAAGGGCGGTGCCGAAAATAAAGAACGGCAACATGAACACCAACATTCAGTAAACGTAACACCTATCAAAAGGTGTTGCGTCTCTCTCTCTCTCTCTCTCTCTCTCGCTCTGTCTCTCTCTGTCTCTCACTCTTTCGGCTTCCATCTTCAAAAGATATGCATTCCACATATCACCGAATGCCCCCATCGCACCGAGGCGCTTGGGCTCATCCGGCATGCCCAGCATCCTTGGAATGTCGGTGAACTGAAGCGGCGCGAACCGAAGCGGTGAACCTTTCGTGAACACTCTCCAAGCTGGAAGTCGGTTTTGGTGTGATCCACGAAGCAAAAGGGTGAACTCTTTGTTGGAAGGCTGACTTAGGATCCATAATATTGGATCATCTGCGCAAGTATGTGTAAAACAATGCAAAACATGTGGTATCTGATATACTTCAATCACCTCTGGTGATGGAAAGTGCCCCAACTGGAGCCATAGATTGCAGCAGCAATAGATCAAGAAGCCAAATTGCCTAAAAAAGGTTCACAAAATCCTTAAGCATCCTAAAGCCAAACAAAACAACACAATTCACGCTATATACATGTTATATTACATACTTCTACATAACTATCGAATCATATTGCGCTAACATGCTATGCTGTAGCACATAATACCATACACATCGTCGTCAAACAATACATAAAACATACGTTTAATATCTTTCAAAAAATCTGGAATACTCTTGGCTGAAATTCCACGTGTCCGCTTTATTTGTTTATTCCGGCGCCTTCTCCAAAAGAGTCTTGAGAGAATTGGCGCCCCTCAAAAGTGCACTCTGACTATCTGACTCAGGATGATGAAGCCAAACAATCTGAAAGTCTGAGTGCTCAACAATTAAGCAGCTCATCCGCTAGAACACGCTAGCACAGGTGCCTTGGCCCTCCCAAAAGAAAAAACCGATCGCCACCCACCTCATCGCCCGAAGCGTCTCCAGTAATTTCGATTCTTGATTAACAAACCACCCCTATGCAAAGGTTTACGGGTTTAATCCAAAGTCTACCTGATTTCCATCCAAGGCTCTGATACTCGGCCTCCAGCAACTTCCGTGGCATCGACTCCAAGCGCTCCACCTCCATGAAGATCGCCAAGGCCGCCTGGAGAAGTGTTCCCCCGGCCGCTCCACCGGAAGTGCGGTCCGTGTCGACTCGTGTGCGTGTCGGGTCGGGTCGGTGGCGCCAGGCTTTGGGGTGAAAAAGGGGACATGAGACGCCACTGGTGTAGAAAGCAGCTGTCAAACAAAGAAGAACGCTGGTGAAAACTGGTGTTTGCAAATGTTTGCAGGATGCTCGTCATGATTTACCTAGTGCAAGTAAGTGGAACTGCTTTGGTTCACACCAGGGTTGGCGATCGTGTCCCTCACAATTACCACAAATCAACTGAAAGTGAACATCATTGTGTGGAAAGTATCTAAAAAGTTGAGATCTGATAGACAGCTATAGGTGTAAATTATGGTAAACTGATCTATTGTTTAGGCTGTGTCATTTCCAAGCTGTTTCTTACGGCACACGATGACACATGTTTCCAACACCAACCCATGCAGTATACCATCACCGCTGATCGAACACGATCTCTCCCTAAATGGCCCCTGAACTAGCACCAGCCAACCTAATCACATATGGGGGTTGATCAAAAAAATTAAGGTATCTGGGAAAGCTACAATCGCGGAGGCTCAGAAAATATAGATCCGAAATCATGATTCTTAGATTCGCATTTATGCCCGGCCCTCACACACACTTGAGAAGGTTGCTCCGTGGAGCTTGTCTTCAGGCTATTCGCGGTGAGCATTAGCACTTTACTGTTACTGCAAATTAGACCTTGACTAAAGGAAAATGCTGAGTCGGTCAAAACAGAAGGTTTCAACATGGGTGAAGCGTGAGAAGGCTGCTCCGTGGAGCTCAGCTTCAGGCTATTCGCGGTGAGCATTAGCACTTTAGTGTTACTGCAAGATAGACCTTGACTAAAGGAAATGCTGAGTCAGTCAAACAGAAGGTTTCAACATGGGTGAAACGTGAAAGTGATCATTCAGCAGGTACGTAGTTCTGGCGTCCCAGAACTATATCACAGTGCAACAGATGCGTCTTCGTTGGCTGGAGACATCTGAAGCACACTCCAGCCCCCTGCTGTTGCGCTGTGCAAACATGAAAGATCCGTCTCAGGTGAAAATAGATAGCTAGGATAGGTCCCTTCGAGACAGGGGTTGACACACACAGGAAGCCGAATCCGGCGCATCTAGCATAGGTGTGACCGCTTCGTTTTGCTGATTCAGTCATTGGTCCTTGTCTTTGTTCCGTGCATTTTTCTTTTTTCTTTTCCTCCGCCAAAACGTGAAGGGGTGTTCGGGCGTGCATTGACTAAACGAGGCTGGTTGCCACCTAACCAGCCTGAAGAAAAGAACAAGACAAGCGAAAAGGCAAGGAAAGAAGAGAAAGGTGCAGGGGGTGTGGGGGGGGGGCAGGGCGTGCGTTGACTAAACGAGCCTGGTCATACCTAAAAAGCCTGAAGGAAGGAACAAAACAAACGAAAAGGCAAGGAAAGACAAGCAAAGGTGCAGGGGGTGCAGGGTACGGTAAACGGACTCAAGGTCCATGGATGCTCTTGCGAGCGAACGGCAGTTTCCCGTAGGCACTGTCCGAGAAGCCGAATCGGCGCTTTGTCAAAAAATTGAAACTGGAACTTGAAAAATTGGTAAAGACATCTCCCGGGTGAAACATGATTCAGTGGAACTCTGCAGTCAGATTCAGTAAGTAATTCAGTGAACTCTGCAGTGAAATTCACGTGTACGAGGTGAGACGATTCAAGCAAGCGGATTTCAAACAGGAAGATTCAGTCGGTAGAACTTCAGAAAACTTCAGAGAAATTACTTCCTCGGTGAGGAGTGAGAAGGTTCTCTCGGTAACAGCGCCCCGTAGGGTTCACACAGCTTACCACAGTGGGAAGAAGCTGCGAAACACACTTGAGAAGGTTGCTCCGTGGAGCTTGTCTTCAGGCTATTCGCGGTGAGCATTAGCACTTTACTGTTACTGCAAATTAGACCTTGACTAAAGGAAAATGCTGAGTCGGTCAAAACAGAAGGTTTCAACATGGGTGAAACGTGAGAAGGCTGCTCTGTGGAGCTCAGCTTCAGGCTATTCGCGGTGAGCATTAGCACTTTAGTGTTACTGCAAGTTAGACCTTGACTAAAAAGGAAAATGCTGAGTCGGTCAAACAGAAGGTTTCAACATGGGTGAAACGTGAAAGTGATCATTCAGCAGGTACGTAGTTCTGGCGTCCCAGAACTATATCACAGTGCAACAGATGCGTCTTCGTTGGCTGGAGACATCTGAAGCACACTCCAGCCCCCTGCTGTTGTGCTGTGCAAACATGAAAGATCCGTCTCAGGTGAAAATAGATAGCTAGGATAGGTCCCTTTGAGACAGGGGTTGACACACACTCTGACACTTGTATTCAGTGAACTCAGTTCCCAGGTCGAAAATGGTGAGAGAACGGCATGGCGAGAAAGTCAGTTCACTTGAAGGTTGAACAAGTTGTTTGTGCGTGACTGCAGTGGCAAACTCTCGCGCGGTCGGCTGCAGCTCACGAGCGGCTGAGAAGGGTGGTGGAAAACCTGTTTGTGGGAGGGGACATGCAACCACCATGAATCAAACCGATCGGATTGGACAGCTTGTGCAAAAGTTGTGGCAGGTACACACCAAAGCGTCCTTTGGTGCTTCCCCTGTCACATCCCAGCTTCGTTGGGCCAGGTTGGATGTGACAGGCCTGGCCCCCCTGCCGAAGTTGGTTGTGAACCCTTTGTCCAGGGGTGGACACACACAAATCGCCGGCTTCGGCGCTTTTTCAAAGAACGGTGGCACACATACGGTGCCGCTTTGCGGCGCGCATGTGAAAAACCTGAATAGTCACCTAAAAAGCCTTAGAAACAAAAGGAAAGAAAGACAGAAAGAGCAGCGCTAAGAGGGGAAGAAAGAAAGATAGGTGTAGAAAAATGAAAAGGTGAATACTTAGCCCTTGACTGGGGTAGGGAAACGAACCTCAAGAACAACCTAAAAAGCCTGAAAGAAAGCCCAACAAACGACGAAAAGCGCAAGAAGGAAAGCGGGGGGCAGGGAGGGGGTGTATGTCCATGTGTGTGTTTGAATACCTAGCACTCTAGATTTACTGAATACTTAGACGAGGCGAATTAGGTGCACTAGTTAGGGAGCGGGACTTTAGTCTTAGACCGCCCGGGTAGGATAGACTAGAACAGGAACAACACAGGGAAAGGCACCGACACACAAGTGTGTCGAGTACCATTTCCCTATGTTGCCCAAAATAGGTAGGGAGTAGAACACAGCGGGGGGGGGGGTTGGGGAACCT
>CAXAMN010016669.1:999524-1015247 GCA_963970005.1 Durusdinium trenchii | reverse complement strand
GGGGGGGGGGGGGGGGTTGGGGAACCTGCCTCATTTGGGGTAAGCACCGTTTTTTAGCCCGGCGGGTGTCGAAGTGATTCCGTTTTTGGGCCCGGCGGCCAATGCATCAGTTGATTCTATGGGGGTGGCCGTGACTTCCGGTGAGGGTCCAGTGAGAAATGGTACGTTGGGGTGGTTGAATTCCGATGCAAAAAACAGCGCCCCTGTGACGGGGATCACACTCAGCACCCGAGTGGGACGGCTGAGCGAAACACACTCTGACACTTGTATTCAGTGAACTCAGTTCCCAGGTCGAAAATGGTGAGAGAACGGCATGGCGAGAAAGTCAGTTCACTTGAAGGTTGAACAAGTTGTTTGTGCGTGACTGCAGTGGCAAACTCTCGCGCGGTCGGCTGCAGCTCACGAGCGGCTGAGAAGGGTGGTGGAAAACCTGTTTGTGGGAGGGGACATGCAACCACCATGAATCAAACCGATCGGATTGGACAGCTTGTGCAAAAGTTGTGGCAGGTACACACCAAAGCGTCCTTTGGTGCTTCCCCTGTCACATCCCAGCTTCGTTGGGCCAGGTTGGATGTGACAGGCCTGGCCCCCCTGCCGAAGTTGGTTTATAACCCTTTGTCCAGGGGTGGACACACACACACACACACGAAGCCTAGAAATACACGCACGGCACGAGGCTTCGTGGTCGCTCCGAGGTCCAGCGAACAGGACAACAGCCGCACCTCATGGCCCATGAGCTTCACAGAGATGCCCTTGCCTGCGCCAGAAAATCACCGCTCCTAGGGGGGGTTGTTCTTGGAGTTTCGAGCAATTTTTTGAAGCCTGAAGGCTTGCTTCAGGCTTACGTGCCACTGAGCGAACAAAGCTCTAGGCTCTAGGTACCTGTCTTCTTGTGGAAGCACGGTATAGCCACGGATTGAAAGTTCGAGAGAGCACACATATTTCTCTTGAAACAAAAGGGTGTCTGACCAACACTCTCAAGATCTCTCAAGCATGCATCATGGCTGCTCACAGCTGGCCTTCCAGCATCTCCACTGTGAGCCAGTCATGGAGCAGCTGCCTTGGATACATGGACCACATGATACCAAATGCAATACCCACGGCAAATAGCTCATTGCCATTGCATCCTGGTGATGACCTTTGTGGCCCCTCCATCACTACAGTCGCTACAGCTGAAAGGACAAACAGGAGCAAACAAAGTGCATCGTTCGGTGCATCTCTTTGAGGACGTTGACTTACATGTCAAAAGAAAGCATAGCTCAGGAATGTCAATCAAGCAGGGACGACGTGTCATGCCAGAACACGTCGTGGGGAAAGCTCGCAAGCTCGCAATCGGCTGGAAACCGGTTTTGGGGATTCTTCCCCCCCATTCGAGTGCATTGCAATCCTGAAGAAACAGGCCGCGGTAAAACATGATCATTCCCTCTGTTTGTAGATCTTCAATACTCATCAAAACTCAGTATGTGACAGAACTCCAGCCCTTCCACTAACAAATCCCTTAAGCCTTATGATAATAAAGTGCAGCGCAACAACGAGGTCATGGACATCGCAAGGCCCGCCCCCATGCCCCGCCCTAGTGAACAGGATGGTTTTTCGTGCTGGAAGGGCTAGTCCACCAATTCAGCCACGTCACAGCATCTCCTTCTTCTGCAAGCTCCCCGGGTGCAATTGCTGCAGCTTCGACATTTTCGAGGTCGTGGTCCACTGCAGGTCCCTGCTTCGGCATTCGTCCTCCAAATCTTCCACGCTCATCTGTTGCCACACCAAGTGACGTCCTGAGAGCGAGAGCGAATCGCCTTCCTGCTTGGGGGTTTTGATGGGTTTGGTGCTTTGTTGGCATATCAGGATGGTGGGGCCGGTGAACTCCGTGATGCTGAGTGAAACCGACCAACCTCAGCCTACAGATGTCTGCAGCACCTCATGGATGGAGGCAGCTGGAAAACCACCGCCACCGTGTGCTTCAAACGCTGCACCATTCTGCTCTGGCACGTCGTGCGGTATCCGGAAAACACATGGTTCACATGGTTTCACCCAATAGATGGTACCACAGGCACTGAGGTACCCTGCTTTCTTGCAAATACATCCTGCCAGCCAGCCCTTAAAAACTCAACTCTTTGGAATTCCTCCCAGAAACTTTCGAGCTCCAACTCAAAAACTCGACTGACTGGCTCATACTGTTTCTGCTACAAATCCATGCCAAGAAAGCTGACGTCATACACTACGTCATACTACGTCACCACGTTTGAAGCCAAGTGCAATCGGGCCCCAGTTTGGGGGGCGTCCACTATGTATAACGCCCCCTATAAGAACTCATTTGATGCGGGGTGTCCATAGGCCACCCCAACAGTGGGTGGCAATGGGTGGTATAGGTACAAAACCGCTTAATGGCACCATGCTCGGGTGCTTCTGCTGTGGACTTCCCCGATGCTTTGGACGCCAACACATGTACTACCAGTAGAATGGACTAGGTCTCCATAGCATTCCACGCGAATCATTTCACGACCAAGCCAAGCATCGCAGGCGGCTCAACAGCTTCGACTTGGAGGCGCTCTGCTCCAGCGGCAGCTGTCTTCGCCGCAGCTCCGCCCGGAGCTGCCCTGACCGGTGGAATCACCGCCCGGTCACAGAGAACGACCTTCGGTCGCCCCCAACGACCTTCGGTCACGAACGTCGCGAAGACCCGGAGGAGTAAGTTCCAGTGGCAACAGGGCAGTTCAGCCTTTCGAATTTCATCGGCTGCAGCTGATGTGTTTTCAAACTCATACACCTTCGTCAAGCCAAGCAGCGCTCGTCCTTCTTCTCCAGTCGCTTCAGCTGGTCCAACAAGCCTCCCATGACTTCCGCTCATGGCTACTTCTTTACCAGCTTTGAGGCGGCACATGAAGCTTTGTAGAACCCAAGAGCCGCGGAGTGTCAATGCGTTTCATCTGGTTTGGAAGTCTAACTTCCAATGTGTTCTTGTGTTTTTTTAACCCCCTGTTCAACCTCCTACAGTATTTCCTAAGTTCCTCTATGTTCCTATCTAAAATTCCTGAGGTGTTGAGATCCACAACCCTCCTTCCGCAGCCCCTTGTCTCACGCCCACGCCGAACAAGCATGACCGGCACCTTGGGCCACCAGCACACTGGGGAGCTTCATCACGGGGATCTCCAAGGCATGCCAACTCCTCGGGCGCGGGACCGGCGCGGTCGGAACCCGTCCGGTCTCGTCCGGTCCCGGTGGGACGTGTAGTCCGGGCAGAAGTCCCGGGCAGGAACAAGTGACAGGTGAGAGATGGATGAGATCACGGTGGACTACCACTGAGGAATTGGTCACGGACTGTCAACTACCACCACGGATGCAGTGATGGATGGGATTATGAAGGATTTGTGTCTTTCTGAGTGTGACTGTGGGCTGAGCGCACTCACTTGCGCACGACCGCGTGTGTGGTGGAAGGCAGAAAAAGGACCGAGGATCCGATGATGGACTCACCAAACGTTTGGATTGAAGTCCACATCACTGGTGCCCAAAGGTGCCCAAAGGTGCCAAAAGGGCGGATGGAGAAGTGGGGAAACAAACAACACATAATTAACACGAGATATCAAGGGGACGCCTAAGTTCTTCAAGACTCTGTGAAAAATCTTCCACCTTAATATGTGAAGACATTGCTGTCTTCGATGCCTTTCTGAAATTCCTCCATGCTCAGTGAGCGTTCCACTCTTCGGCCCTGGCCTTCCCAACCCGCCGGCTCACGGCTCGCTTCCGCCTCCAGCGCCCCGTGCTCGACTCCAAGGATCTCAGCGGTGATGAGCTTCAGCAGATCCGCGCGGCGGTGGTCGCCCTTGATGGGCAGCTCCTGCGAGCGAACGTCGTTCGTGGCCGGTCCCACGACTCCAACGAACCCCCAGGGGTGCCATGTCCGCCACCTGGCAGCCTACTCTTTGTGGGCTCAGGGGTGGCTCAGGGGCATTGCTTGGTCCACAAATCATCCTACAATCGATTTCTTGAACCAAGCAATGCCTGTGTGGCATTGCGGTGCTGAGGCAATGGCTCCTTCTCCTTGCACAGCTGACGCAAGTGCGAGAGTGAGAGCTCCTGGTAGAGCAAGTGCCTCAGGATGCAAAACTGTCCATAACAGATTCCATAACCCTATAGGTACTAACATTCAACTCCCGTAGTATCTTAGACTAGATCCCATGATATCCCACGGTTTGCTTGATCTTTTTCATGGAAACCAATCCCATTCAACCCTGTATGTTCAAAAACTGCTTGCACCACAACCCCATGTCTTGGAACCCGCATCTTGCCGCCGAATGTGGTTTCACAGGTTGTTTTTATGGTTAAGATTTCTGCTGGGTGGAAAAAGAAACGGCCGGCGGCCAGAACTGTGTATCGTTCAGCATGCATCTATTTTGAAGATTCTAGAAGAACCCTCCCAAACTCCTCCCTGGCTGTCAGCGCCAAGTAACTCCTTCAGTTGTTCTCTGAGGCTTTCCGGCTCCATGTCATCCGCGTAGGCAAAGCCACGGCTCTTGTAGAGGCGTCCCAAGTCGCCCGTGGACATCTGTTCCAAGCGGTCGAACCTCACAGCTGAGAATGAATCCCCAGGCTCCACAAGGAAGAAAGTACATCAAGGAAAACACAAAAGTCAAGCAAAATCTATATAAATAGCATTCATGGGCACTCGACATCCTGCGCCCAGCAATTGATAATGCAGGGAAGCAAGGAAGCAAGGAAGCAGGATAATTGATAATGCAGGGAAGCAACGAAGCAAGGAAGCAGGATGATATCAATTGTCAGTTTATCCATGAACTTCCATGTATGACAGGTGGCTCGTTTAGGATTAACTCTGCCCTTTGCCGGTCTTCCAATTTGCCCTCTGGTATGCCCTTCTCCTCGCAGCGCTTGCCTCAGGGCGCGAGAAGAAGCTGGATGTGAGCGAGGTCTGAACCCGACGACGAAATCGAACAGAAGGGCAGGTTGGTAGGGGAACTCAATAGAACAACCAGCTTGGAAGATTTGGAAGCTCAAAATACCGCGAATCAGTGGGACAGCACGGTCAGCACTCCACCTGTCTGGGAAGGGCGCAATCTCTTAGGAAGCGGCGAATGCTCTGACTCTTGGTCACGCCGCCCCAGGAGGCCACCATCCTTGGAGGACAACGAGCTGGAAACCCTTTTGGACAAGCATGTGTTATAAGTTATAAGGGTCAATTGTCATTTCCCTCTTACTACGACTACGATGACGACGACAACAACTGCTACTGCTATCATCTACTACTACTACACTACTCCTCCTGCTGCTGCTGCCGCTGCTCCTACTACCGCTTCCACCACTTATATATATATATATATACTATTCCTATACCTATCACAAGTTTCTGCAGTGGGTCCACTGGCTAGGTCACGGGGATATGTAGCATCCACCTCAGGGGAAAAAAGAACACATAAATCAATTGCTGCCCTTTAGCTCTAGATAATTATGCATTAAAAAATGTAATCTTACAATATTGGATGCAATTCTTTTGGCATCTTTTGGCCGAAGTCTCATAAGAAGGCAACATGACGTCGGGATGTTCACTGGGTTCCAGAAGCTCGGTTCTGTCTATATTTGTTGCGCCAAACCACCGCCAATCAAATCATATCAAACCACCCACAGCTTTGAGCCCAAACGATTCATCCAAAAAATGAATCACTCACGCCCAGCGTCAAGGCTTCTATCAGCTCTTCCCGTGAGAGGGGCCCGCTGCTTTCGCCGCGGCCTTCCCGCTCGCCCACCACGTGTGCGGCCTCCAAACGGCAAAGGTCCTGCCGATTCCGGGGACGGTGTAAATGAAGGATTCTCGAAATCAGAAAGCCACTGAATGATGCTGAATGATAGGCAAATGTCATCAACTTTCACACCGTCCACATGTTCACAAAGGTGATGTTAAGCACCCATTTTGACGTGGACAGTGTATCATGTGGAGGCCTCCCACTGGCGCTCCTTCCCACCTCCCAAGCCTCTTCCCCACCACAGTCGCGCCTGTAGTGGCTGTAATGGCAAAAGCCGCCACACTCGGAGCTTCTTCAGCCGGACCTAGAGCACAAGTGGGGAACTGCGCAAATGGATGCAAACCCTGCAGAGAGGAGAGAGAGGGAGAGAGAAAAAAGAACACATATATTGCTGATCAATTGATTCTGTCAATTGGTGAAGGACCATGGGAAAGCCCTTTGTAACGCAAGTAAGTGCACCGGTAGGATATATGATATATTCGATTCAACCCCCATTCAAAACCTGGTGCAAAAAGGCCTCCTCTCTCACTGGAACAAAGCGATCGCGCTTGTGAGGCAAAGTAGGAAAATTTCCTCCGTGAACCTAGTTGTTCCCTGGACTAGGGGCACGTGTTCTTGCTAACATGGTTGTTCTTTACAAGTACAGTGTTCTTTACGCACGTCCTCATCTTGCTTAACGCACCCCACGGAGCTCCGCCAAAACCGCTGCTCCCAAGGCACCCACCCACACCATCCGCGCACGCTTTTCGCAGGGTCTGCGCCGATCGGCTCGCGCGCCTCCAACTCCTGACGCTCCACTTGCTCCGTCACCTCGAGGCCCTGCTCAGTCGCCTCAGTGGCGAGCTCTGCCCAGGGTGCCCGTTGCCAGCGGTCGATGTCGCGGAGCAGGTCGTTGGCGCAGAGCTGACCCAAGAGGTCCTTAAGGCCGCACGCACGTTGTGGAGGAGTCCGGTGTGGGGCAAGTGATGTTGGGTGGGGGATGGTAGCTCTCTGCTCCAAGTCAAGGGAGATGGAGGTAGATAGATAGTTAGATAGATATAGGCAGGGATACAATAAAACAATGGTATAGGTATAGGTGTGATAAATGAAGTGTGTGGCTGTTGGTGTCCCAGCACACTTCCACCTGGACCATACCTGGACCCTTGAAACCTTAGACCACCCATTTCACCCGTTGCTGCTGTCCAGGTCTCCAAGGGGACCTCCTGTTCCTCACAGCGCTGCCGCAGTGCACCGCCCCGGCGCCGGGGAGCGAGGATGGCCTCCGGGCCCAAACGCTCCGGCCTGCCCTGGAGTCATGGTGGGTTTGTAGGTGAAACCCTCCAACTACAGCCCCATCAACACGGAACATGAACCTGAAACATGAAGAAAGAAACAACACACTGCAGAAGAAACACATCAACACGGAACATGAAGCATGAAGAATAGTTAAGTGCAAAAAAGCAAAAACCCTTTAATGTCTGGGAGAACTTGTGGCAGGTGGGTTGCATGAGGAGGGTATCCTACTTTTATGATGTCTGATGATGTGACTTGTCTCCCGAAGATGGCAGTGTTCAGGACTGCCTTTTCCACAAAACGTCGACCCGTCACACAACGTTTTGTGCACTACAAAAGGTGGTCACAATCCAATGAATTGATTTTGCATGATTTTGCCAATGAATTGAATGATCGAATCAAAGCCCTGACTGACCCGCAGCACCAAAGGCACCTGGCCATGGGATCGGCAAAGCCTCAGGATTGGTCCCACACTTTGGACACCGTCTTCAACCCGCCAAGTACTGGTGGATAGAATGCCCAAGTTCCACGCATTCAAAGTGCTTAGTTGCTAGTTATAGTTACTACACCCTCCTCTCCTGCAACCTGGCAGTTGACATCGCACAAACACATTAACCACTTGTCGGATCAACAATGTCTGATGTCCAAAAAAAACACGTGCCGAGGGTCCACTTTTTGATTTTGCCCCCCCCCCCCCCCCCGCCCCGACGAAAACCCATGACCCTGGCCCCCCCAACACAGATCCGAATGTATCCAACGCATCCCCTCAAGTCGCAAACAAACTGCGTTTCCAAGTCGCTGCGCAATGTCCTTGCACGTGACGGGGCCACACTGGGACCCAATTACTCTCGGTGACGGCGCCGCACGGCGCCGCACTCAACAGCAAAATCAATCGTAACATGAGGCTGGAGAAAAAAAAAACATGACACTTGGAAAGCACAACGGGTGTCTCGTCCGCCATCCACGCAAATTCGATCCTCCAACACGTGGACAATTTGACTCTTTCAATTTGGAACTCCCTCCGCAGGCTCCTCGTAGCCTGCGCTTTGTGCTAGTTCCTCGGCTCGTTGCCCCGTGGACAAATTCCGCCGCTCAGCATCCGCTCGGGACCTGGGGCGGTGGCGTGCACCGACCAAGTGAGGTTTGGCATCAAAAGAGAAAAACACAGACGCAGAAACACACCCAAGTTCCAAAAGACTTCATTGAACCACCCCAGCACAAGCTTGAAGTGGAACCAATTTCTTAGTAGTCTGCTATGCGTCTCTTGTTCCATGAACCTGTCTGTGTCCTCAACCCATGGGTAGTCATAGTCATCACAAGGAGAAGGAACAAAACCGAACAAAACACATGTTTCTGGATGTTTCTGGCCAATTGGCACTAACGGAGATGGCACACCGACCCCCCAAAGAAACCGACCCTTCACATGTCCCCGTGAAGAGGCTGAAGGAGCGACAGGCAAAGTTCACGGTCGCCCAAGCAAGCGGCTTCCTGGTGGGCCACTGGCCGCGGTCCAAAGCAATGGACGGGCCCAAGGCAATCCGCAAATAACGGTACTTAAGGTGTATTGACGTATATATGTATGATGTTCCAACGTCCTTTACACACGTGTTTGACATTCACATGTTGCATCCTGAACAATCGATAAGGAGGGAATACTTTGATAAGGAGGGAATACTTCAAAATTAATCGGAAATTATTCACTCTCCCTGAACGTCTATTTGTGTTCGCCCCAGGTGTTTTGTTATTTGTTCAATCAGGATTTAATGAACCTACCACCACCACAAGCACCACCACCACCTCTACCACCTCCGAGGTCTACTATGGCGATGACGGCGGCAGCTGCTGCGTTTAGATATATACTATATTGTTTTGGGGTAACAAACACCTCAATCGTTTGGAGGGGGGGCGGGGAGGTTGCGCAGCAACGGAGGCAGAAAGCGTCACAACGGATGCAGAAAGCACACCACAAAAGCAGCCGGTTCAGAAACGTACTGCCTCCCACGGTGGCTTCACTGCGCATATGGTTTTCGCTTTGCGAGACAAACAGAAAACTGCCCAAGTGTAACAACCTTGCGCCTTAAAGCAGCTGAGCTCCATGCAAATTTACTGACATGAATTTCTGGCACGCCCTGCTTTCCCCCATGCAACAACACCCCAAAAAAATGATGCAAAATAAAAAAGCAAACACCCCTGCAAATGGCAAGGCAGCGCGGCAGCACCATCAAAACACCGTACCAAGGGCGCATGACTTGTCAAGGAGGAGGAAGTCCAAGCAGCGAAGCTATTTTTTTCCGTATACTGTAGCTTGTCAAGATTCATTTGGGTTGAGCACTTGTCTGTAGGCAATGACTAGTTATACTCAGCGGGAGAAAGAGCAAAGCCACCAAAGAAACGCGTCCGGCGTTTCTGTCCCCACGCGTCCGGGTTACAAAGTGGCACTCAGCACCGAAAAAAGGGTTCCAAGGCGGCATTCTGAACACAACCCCTTCCAATAGATGTTTACACCGGCAAGCTAATGCACAGATTCTAAGTCTTTAACTTCACGATCGTGTTGGATTGGGTGTCGACACATCATCAACACGTCAGTCAGCATGTTCCCCCCACGTTTGTTTCCAAAGAAGCACTCCAACTTTCAGACCATGAACACTGAACAGGGACAGCAAAATGGGACAGGAACATCAAGTAACATCAAAACGAGACAGCAAAAGAACACCCAGAGAGGAGACAGCAAACATGAACATCAAATCAACGCTTCCAAGCTTCCATCAAGGGGGTCTCCCCCATAATGTCCCCACGGTTCACGTCCGCGCGCGCCCGGAGGAGCTCGCAAACAGCCTCGGAGGATCTCGCACAAAGCCGTGCGGTTGGGAGATCCAACAAACATATTCGTGACCCATAGAGTAAAAGGAGCAAAACCCTTTTCAGAAATGTATTGAATTGAATTCGGATACACAACTTCTTGGCCAGTCACGATTCGTTTAGTTGATGTGGCCAACAAGAAACTTCCAGAAATGTATCAACAAATAGTTGATGGCCGCTTGCAGTCTTCTGGCGTTTTTTTTCAGGGCCAACTCTTGATTTGAGACAAACTTTTGCAAGCTGACTGTATGTCTATAATCTATACCTCAACTGGGGATGTCCCCAAATGCATCATCGCGCCAGCCTGTGCAATGTCTCCAACCATTTGAAACTTTGGGTCTTCTCGGGTTGTTGCTGCTTTCCGTGAAACGGTCGGATGATCGTTTGTGTCTGTTGTTTTCTGTTGTTATATTTCTGTCGTTCTTTATGCCGTTCTTTCTCTTTTTCTGTCTGCCTCTCTCTCTCTCTCTTTGTCTGTCTGTCTGTCTGTCTGTCTGTCTGTCTGTCTGTCCGTCTCTCTCTCTCTCTCCATCACAACCTGTAAGTTGTACAATGCTGATTGTGTGACTTGGGGCTTGCTTGCTTACTTATACTTACTTGCCTGCTTGCTTTCAACCTTAAACAACTTGAAATACTGAATACCATCAGTTGAAGCTCAGTTCACTTCCCAACCCAGCTGAGACTCCGAGAGATTGGGTGCCGGCGAGCGGAGCAGGGACAGCAGCGGCGTCTCACCCATCGCGTTCACCTCATTGATATCATCCGGTGAATCCTCAGTTGTGGCAGCCCAGCCATACTGACTGCCACTTGTCGAGCATCGGCATTGTACCATTAGATACTATTAGAGTCTAGACATGTGTTGGACTCGATGGTGGACATCCTTTCGGTCAGATGGGGACCTGAACATATCTGAATACCAAGGAATAAGACTACAGGTCACTTAAAACCAACCCTAGAAAAAGTGAACAACTTGAATCCCTGCTTTAAGGATGCCTCGGACATCGGATTCCCATCCTACCGCGAGCCGGACAACAGGTCTTCTAGATGCGCGGCGGCGACGCGAAACACGTCCGGCGAATGCTACCGGTCAGGATGGAAAATGTATATAGACTCTTGATTAATAACCCCAGCCATTTGAATTGAAAATCCTCTGCATATGGGGGGTGTATTAATCAAGAGTCTACATTAATTCATGTTTGTTCTCTTAAAACAATCAATCCCAATCACCAAACCAACGGCCTCAGTCACTGAAGGGCACCAAGGACAACCAAAACCGCTTTCCGTGGGTGGTCGCTGGTCGCTCAAGTCTCACACATCTCCTTCAGCTTTCCGTTCGGCTCGTGGGCCAGCTGGTGCCTGGAATGGTTGGCGAATCATCACTCCGCAAGGAGTAGCGGAGCTGATGAAGTAGGCGAAAGGCGAAGCATGTCGGAGGAATCTTCGGACATCTGTCGGCAAGTTACAACTCTATAGCTGCAAGCTGCTGGGCAATGTCTTCCACCAAACCAGGGAGGGGATATGGTTCGACAATGCAATGCTCCACCACATGTGCAATATGATTTAAGTCGAACTTCTTCATGCAGAGTCCTTGAAAAGGTCATTGAGCCATAAGGCACTCTCTCTGTCCCAGAGTCCCAGAGCCTTCAATGGAAAGGGGCGAGCTCGCAAACTCAATGCTGGTGCCAACCCCTTGCAAACCCCTTGCGCAGCAAAAGCAAACCCAGGGGTTTGAAACAACTAAAGTCCTTCTATAGTGGTCCCCAAATAGATCGAAGCGATTTCCTATACATTGCTATAGTGAGGATCCACTTTCTCTCCATTCAGGAGGTCTAATATATAGTAAATATACCCGATCCTAGCATTGATCGAGTCGACTCGGGTTCTCCTAAGCAAGCGCCCCTGCTGAAAAACCGGTCGTTTCGGGAGAAAAACGCGACGCACCCGGCGCCGGCGGCCGAAGTCGAAGAGGCCAAGATGCAAAAGTGAGTTGCCTTCCTGGACCATCTGGTGGCTGAGGGAGCTGAACTACGAACTACACAAACACAAAACATGTGCTGGCTGAGGGACTCATGCCAGGGTTTGAGCAGCGTTAGATTCCACGTGGCAACAAGTTCTGGTTCATCTGCGTTGATTTGTTTATGGTGAAGGGGAGTAGTAGTTTGCTTCTTTGATTGCAGTGCCATTGAAGTCCTGATCTGCACTTGGTACACCTTGGTAGCTTCTTCTCATCCATTGAGCCACTGCTTCTCAACATGCCCGGGCACATGTACCATATATGGCACCGACACCGACTGACACCCCAAAGTACCATGCGACACAACCGAAGAGACGCGGCTGTTTCCACATCCGATCAATGTCGGTGGTCCATACGAACCCCCATTTGTTTAGGACATCTACTGTCATCTGTGCCATCTACTCTGAAACCACTGTACAAGGGCTGGATATATATATATATATATTATAGATACATATATATATATACCTGTGACATCATGAAAGTGGAGCATGGCCCCTTGGACTACATGGCCCCCTTGCACCATTTCCTCTCCACACAAAAGGGTTCCACTGAAAAGTGGAAGGCGACTTGGACTTGGAGTGCCAAAAGCATGAAACTCTCACCGACAGAGTCTCCACGAAATCCTACTCATGTCCACTCCGCACTGATGTCCACACATGTTGAGGAGGCATGCCATGGGCTATGGGTCGGGTCTGTCACCAAATTCCTATCAGTTCCATTGGCTCTGCTGAGTGCAGAGTGAAGGTCCATTGTTGGACTTCACGTAACATTTTGCAGGAAACGATGGAAGCCCTTCACCCCCCAAAAAAAATATTTCTGTGGTGTGGCCGCCCCCCAAAACGGCCACCCCCGGGCGAATTCGCCGCGTTGATTGCCGCCTCGTTGGGCACGTCTTGGCTTTCCACCGAGTTGGAGGTCACCCTCACCGCCACCTGCCCGGCACGTCGAGCTGGTGAGCCTCAAATGGCTGGCTTTAGTCTGGATGCCCCAGGACCAGGGCCTGAGGGGCGCCCCAGGGGCTGGGTTTCATGTACAATTTACAGTACATGTTTCATCGAGACGTCCTCCAGTTGGGCAAGTAAACAAGCAAAACTCTGCCATTCAAAATGGTCAATACATGTCAATACTCCAACGTATGATTCCCACCTCTCGTCAAAGACCAATCCTGTTTCTTCCCACAAATCCCAATGTATGTATGGAGACATTCAGCGAGTACCTCTGAACATCACCTTGAGTAAAGAATAGACCACCTGGCACGCCCAACAACTACAGGTCATATAATGTGTAAATATGATAAGAAGCGCAAGCGTCTCGCACTACTGATGTTAGGACTTCGTGATATATCCAATGCCCCAAATCCTCTTGCCAAAAATGCGCTGAACCATGCTGAGCCCAACCCTCTTCAACTGTCCATGTCCAACATTCCAGCTGGTGACTCCCTCCGTCCTCGATGCTGCCGCTAAACACACGGGTGACCGCGGCGGTGACCACCACCTTGGCGATGAGCCGTTGAGTCACGTCCATTCACGTCCCGTGTCAGGCCCGCCAATTCGAGAATCAACACCATATATGATGTACATGCCTGTCGTCATATTCTTGAGGGTTCATGATTTTGAGGATCCTTCTGACCAATCACTTCTATGCAAAGGCCACCTCTTGGCAGTCCGCATCATACCTTTCTCAGTATATACGGGTTCCATACGATCCCTACAATATCCTACAATAGTCAATAGCAATAGCTTATGGGCTCAGTGTCCAGAATGATAGGTCGGACATTGCAAGTCTGAGGCACAGGGTTGATAGCGATCTGCAATCAGAGTGAACCTGAACCACCCAACCATTTTAAATTTCAATGATGTGACCGGTGCTCAGGAGTATCTTTTCAGTGAGACTAATCTGGGTCAACATATGTGAAACATTGAACACATTGGATATCATTGGATACCACAGCAGCAACAACAACACCAACAACCACAGCAACTACAATGACAACATGATGATGTCAAAACCAAGTCTGCTATGTTAAACTGGCAACTTGAACTTTTAACTTGTCAACCAGTTGACTCCACAATGTTGAAGTCTTCACTGATATTGGCAGCTGTTAGCACGACCGGCTTCCTGTGGAGCCATCGAAAAAGATCTGATACGGGGTTTTGGAAAAGTCCAGCCTTCAAAATATGCAAAAACAATCCCACACCAATAAAATCCAGCCAAACCTCTCGGACAGCTAGGTCTGTGTGATATGTTTTTTCCGTGACATGATGCTGGATGAGTTTAAAGCCCGGTTGCCGCACCTTTCCTTCATCTCAAACGCCACTGTCTATCCATTTCTTACCCAAATATCAAGGGCACCAGGACGGTTTTGCTACAACAGTGCTGGCTTCATCTAGCTCCATCGTCATCTATGTATATATATATAGTACTATATATATAAACCGAGAGAGATTCTCATCCCTTTCACTCGAACGGGGGGCCTTGGAACACCATTTTGTAGCTGCAACCCTGGGGCCCAGAGTTTGCCACTCCAAAGTGAATGGGGAGTAGACTTATAACATCTTCCAAAAAAGGCGGGCCAGCATATACTATAAAATGTTTTGTCCAACCTAAGGTATGTCTAAAATGAGTCAACCAAAAAAGGGTGGTAATTCATTTTGTAGTGCACTCACTGGTCACTGGAAGAAATGGTGCCGGGACGTTGGGCACCACCATTCTTATAATAAGTTGTTGCTCTCGCTCTCTCTCTATCACTCTCTCTCTCTCTATTCCCTCTATGCCTCTCATGAACTCCCATGAAGTCATGAAACCCTACGAGCTTCATTTGCCAATTTTTCCTGTACAAAATGCCGGTGGCCTGCGACATTACTTTAACATTCCCCAGGTTTGCCAAAAAACATATTGCTGTACAGGAAAATCTGGACCGTAACCCCTCCCTGTGGGGCAGCGCCTCATCCGCGCACACGGATTTGACTCATCTGCGCACACACATTTTGTCAGCACTTGCGCCTCATCTGCGCACACAGTTGTTGACTCAAGCGCGCACAGAGTCCACCGGGGAGACTCAAGTGCGCACACAGGCCCTTTCCCGAATGCTTACTCACTTAAAAGGGTCGTCAAGATGGAATGGCCACTTCCTTCTCTAAATTTTACCCTCCAGTGGCTCACCAAAGGGTGTCAACCTGGAATGACCACTCCCTTCTCTAAATCTGACCCCTGCCTTGCCCACAAAAGGATAAAAGGGTGGGTCAAGTTGAAATGGCAACATCCATCTCTAAATTTTACCCTCGGGTGGCTGACCAAAGGGTGAATCACATCTTTCTCTAAACTTTACCCCTGCATGGCCAACTTGAGAGGAGGGAGACACGAAAGGTAGGACAGCGGGAAGAGAAGAGAACGCGAGGGGCAGGAACAAAATGCTATGTTCGACATGGTGATTTATCCCCTCGGAGGCGACCTTTCGTAAATGTTCATATGCACTCTAAATGTTCAAACATATGCTCTCGAAATGTTCAAAAAGGTTCTTAGGAAAACAAACTTGCCCCATGGCTCAGATCATCGGTGAGCATTGAATCGGAACATCATAGGATTTGAACTATCCTGAAACCATAAGAGGCTCACGAAGACGCTCCCCAGGAGGGAATTGACGTGCTTCACAAAACAAACTCTAGGTATGTATCCCCTCGGGGAACACCTTTCGTGATTAGAATTTCATATTCACTCTTTCTAAATGTTCAAGAGGGTTTCAACTATCCTGAAATCATGAGAGGCTCACGAAGACGTTCTCCAGGAGAGAATTGATTTTAGAGGGGGGGGAGGGGGGGGGGG